>SJXQ01012049.1:0-13962 GCA_006408695.1 Aepyceros melampus | reverse complement strand
CACATCTCCCCCTCTCCCCCATCCTGTCCTATGTAAACTGGCCCAGCCAGGAGTGTTGTTTACCCGAGGTCCTCACTCCGGTCCTCGGACCTTCCTTTGTTCTATTTTCGAGGGCTTTTCCCTTCCTTGTCTTTTGTGAAGTCGCTCAGTCGTGCCCGACTCTTTGTGACCCCAGACAGTAGCCTGCACCGAGGTCCTCTGTCCATGGGATTTTCAAGGCAAGAGTACTGGAGTGGGTTGCCATTTCTTTCTCCAAAGCTAATACTCTACTGGAGAATCAGGAAGCCCTGTGGTCCACTGTTAAGAGGGGACTTATGGGGAGCAAGTGGCAAGTGCGGCGGAGTTGTGACCAGACTCCGCACCATAGCAGGCCCAGGGGAATTCAACAAGCCAACTGTGGTCAGGGTCATCTTGGACGTTCGCTGGTCCAGGGAGGGAAGGTTTATGGAAAAAGAGAGGCCCCTGGTGCTCCACCCTCCTGAGAAAACAGGGGAGTAGTATATACAGCCCTAGGAGAAATCCCACAGATTCGTGCCACCATTCAGGACAGGAAGCGAGCTGGTGTGGTGGTGTCCAGAGGAGGCCCATTTAACTCCTCAGGGCGGACAGTGCAGGAAAGCAGCGAGCTCTATAGAGCATCAGGGCCTACCTGCTTACACGCCCTTCTGTTTGCCTAATGTATCATTAAGATGTATCTGAGATGGTCGAGAATTGGAAGAGGTGTGTTAAACAGAATAGAAGCACACGTTCCCTGGTGGCCCAGTGGTTAAGATTGGTGCTTTCACTGCCGAGGACACAGGTTCAACCCTTGGTCAGGGAGCCAAGATCCCACAACGCGATGCGGCCCCCACAAAATAATGAAACAAAATATTCAAAAAGTAAAAATCCTTAAAGGGACACAGGTATCATAAAATAAAAATCCTTAAAGGGACACAGGTATCATAAGATAAAAATCCTTAAAGGGACACAGGTATCATAAAATAAAAATCCTTAAAGGGACACAGGTATCATAAGATAAAAATCCTTAAAGGGACACAGGTATCATAAAATAAAAATCCTTAAAGGGACACAGGTATCATAAGATAAAAATCCTTAAAGGGACACAGGTATCATAAAATAAAAATCCTTAAAGGGACACAGGTATCATAAGATAAAAATCCTTAAAGGGATACAGGCATCATATAAGCTTAATCTTACAAAATGGGTAGTAATGCCAGGTTTCAAAAACTGATGGAACAAGAAATAGATTTTGCAATGGTGAGAGTTTCAAATGTAACCAACAGGAATTCTAAATGGTGATATTTACTATGAAAAATTAGGAGGGAGAAGAGAAAGGTTACTGTAAGCGAGCTAAAACATCCATCAAAACAGGAAACAATGATGTCTAAGGTCAACAAATCAGGATATGATACAGCAAGTAGATACGGTGATAACCCCCAAAATGACTTCAGTTCTCCATTACTGCACTGCTGCTGCTGCTGAGTCGCTTTAGTCGTGTCCAACTCTGTGTGACCCCATAGACGGCAGCCCACCAGGTTCCCCTGTCCCTGGGATTCTCCAGGCAAGAACACTGGAGTGGGTTGCCATTTACTTCTCCAATGCATGAGAGTGAAAAGTGAAACTGAAGTCGCTCAGTCGTGCCCGACTCTTAGCGACCCCATGGACTTCAGCCTACCAGGCTCCTCCATCCATGGGATTTTCCAGGCAAGAGTACTGGAGTGGGGTGCCGTTGCCTTCTCCGCATTACTGCATTAGGCATTCCAAAACCTCGTGGCTTGAAACACGACTTTCTCTCTCAGTGGGTCAAGGGCTCAGGGGAGCTTGGCTGAGCAGCTCTGGCCAGGAGCTCTTGCGCAGCTGAGGCCAGTGGCTGGAGCTGGGAGCATGTCTGGGACAGCGGACACCTCTCTCCAAGTCTTGAGTTCTCTCCAAGTGATGGGCGCAACACCAAACACACACTCAGGAATTGTTCCCACTGGAAGTGTGTAATCTGAATCCAGCCAAACCATAGACCTGACTGCTGGTTACAGGAAATTCAGGGGAGAGCGAAATAAAGCACATCACGGAGAACCAGTCTGGCCAAAGAGCCTGTAGGATGTCTGCTAGACAGCTGGCCTGGCCTCCAAAGTCAGTGTCACTACCAAATGGAAGGTTGAGGGGATTCCCTAGGTTAAAAGGATCCTCTAGGCCAGGATACTGGAGTGGGGAGCCTTTGCCTTGCTCCAGGGGATCTTCCCAACCCAGGGATCAAACCCAGGTCTCCTGCATTGAAGGCAGATTCCTTACCAGCTGAGCCACAAGGGAAGCCCTATGTTAAAAGAAACCGAGGCCAACCCAGAACCTAATGCAGGGTAAGAACATTGATTTGAATCTTGGTTTGAGGGGAAAACAGCTGTGAAAGACCCTGGAGGTGATTGAAGGAATCTGACTGCAACCTAGGTATCAGATACTTTGAAACTGTTACTGTCTTGGATGTGATCGTGATATTGTGATTACGTTGGCGTTTGTGGGGCCCTTGTTTTCAGGGGATACACCCTGAATGCTGCACATACAGAGATGGGGGAGGAAAGCCCATGATGTCTGCAACTACTTTAAAGCTGTGCCTACCCACATTCGCATCCCCACACAGCGAACGTGACTGAGGAAGCAAACAGGACTGAGGGTGAAGCATCATTTCTGAAGGAGATGAAACTGAAGAGTCAACTTTAAAAACGTAGTGGTTTTTAGAAAATCATCACCAGCTGATCTTCATGTTTCCCAAGCACTTAACACAGACCCAGGACTTCCCTGTACACAAAGTCATGGAACTCCTTGTTGTATACAGCTGAGCACAATCCTGGTTGAAATGGTAAGGTACTTGAGTGTAGGTTTCCTTAATATGGGAATAGTTGTGTCCTAGAATGTTGTCAAAACTCTAAGACTTATATCCTACTTTTCCAAAGACTTCTATAAAATTGCCAGTGGCTTCTTGAAAGATTTATGGCCTAAGACATCCTGTGTTGCAATGTTAAAAGGCTTTCCTGTATTTAATTGCAAGGTATGGTGTCTTGGGCCATAAATAATTCCTTTAAGAATTCACTGACAATTTTATAAAAACCTTAAACATGCCTTATTAAAAAGTAGTAACAAAGTATCAAAGGAATTCTAGGTTATTAAATAAAACCTTCAAAAATGGAAGAAATTGGTGGCAGCCACAGGTGAGTGAGGGTTTCCCTGGTGGCTCAGACGGTCAAGAGTCTGCCTGCGGTGCGAGACCCGGGTTTGATCCTGGGGTTCGGATGATCCCTTGGAGAAGGGAAAGGCCACCCACTCTGTTCTGGCCTGGAGACTCCCACGGACGGCACACGCCATGCGGCCCCAGAGTCAGACACGACCGAACGGCTTTCACTTCACTTCACTGCACTTCACAGGAAAGTGGGAAGGATGATGTTGAAAGTGTTTAACATCAGGGATACGGTGGGCACAGCACTGGCCGATCAGAAGAGCGTCTGCTCTCAGCGCCGGTCAGTCTCCAAGGCGACAGGGCTAGAATCTTAATAAAAGCGCACACACACACCTTTCCAGTAAGAGGTAGAGCCTGTGTTCTCACAAATTCCTTCTGCGCAGGTTTGACTACAGAGTAGAGAAAACCCTTTGACGATTTTTTCTATTTCTTTAGGGGATGCTGAAATTACGGGAGCTCGCTAACAGCAAGTCCAAATTTCAGTTCACAGACCCCAGACAGAAGCATCACAGTTCTACACATCAGTAAGTCAAACCCGAATCTGCTGTGCTGTCTGGAAAATCACTGTCGGGCTTCACCAGACCTCTTCCTCCAAGCACCACACTGAAGTTCCCCGGAGCAGTCGGTAGAACTCTAGTCCAGAACCACTCCTCAGGTTCGCTGGTGTCCTCCGCTCTGGTTTCTGAAGCAGCAGGAGGCCGAGAATCTGCTCAGGCGGGAACCCCGTGCCCCCGGCTGTGAGGTCCGGCCCTGGGGCAGCAGGTAGGCCAGCCCTCGGGTCTCTGGGCAGAGGAATCCCCCTCTCCCGCCCGCCCGGAGCCTGCAAAATCTTTCTCCTGTTGCCCTCGAGGGTATTTAGCTTAACCTCCTTAGTGGCAGGAGAGGTTAGGATCTGTTGGTGAGGGAGCCAGAAGGAAGGAGAATATTGCAGAGAGACTTTGTTTCTGCCTGTTTACTCGATGCGAAGGGAGCCTGCCATCTTCAGGCAACAGGGGAGGAGAAAATAGAAAAATAATAACCCCGCCACACAGGGTTAGGTCAGGAAGGTGTCTCCAGGAAAGTCTGGAGCTAAAAACAACTCCCTTTGAATTGTAAAATTGCTAATTAAACATTTTTTCTTTATGCTCTTATTGTCTAAGTTTTATGATGGGAGCATTTTTTATTAAGGGAAAACATGCATACTATAAAATTTCCCATTTTTAATGCTTTTAAGTGCAATATGATTCAGTGGCATGAAGCACACTCCCAAGGTTGTGGAACCGTCAACACTATTTCCAGAACTTTCGACCCAAATAGAAACTCTCAGCCTCACCTCCCCTTTCTCCCTTCCCTGCAGCCCCTGAGAACCACTATTCTGCTTTCTTTCTCTGTGACTTTGCTTATTCTAGGTACCTCATATAAATGGAATCTCTAGCATCTTCCCTTTGTATCTGGTTTATTAATGCTGCATGTATTAAAACAAAACATCCGAATAGTTTCAGTAAAGATTGTCCCTTACGAGTTACACTGCTGATAGCTCAGCCTACATTAGATAAATTAGGGAGAAAGGATCAAACTCATGCCTCATAATAAAAACGCTACACAGTGTAATTATAGGTATGTAATGAAAGACTGGGGGCAGGAGGAGAGGGGACGACCGAGGATGAGGCGGCTGGACGGCATCCGCGACTCGATGGACGCGAGTCTGGGTAACTCCGGGAGCTGGTGATGGACAGGGAGGCCTGGCGTGCTTCGGTTCAGGGGGTCGCACAGAGTTGGACACGACTGAGCAACTGAATAACAATATGAGTCGTTGCTAGCTCACTCATAATTTTGTTATGAAAACAAAATAACAGAAGCCGTCAGTGTGATCGTGTTTCGTTTACTGTTGTTCAGGCGCTCAGTCATGTCTAACTCTGTGCGACCTCCTGAACCGCAGCGCGCCAGGCCCCCCTGTCCATCACCAGCTCCCGGAGTTCACCTAGACTCGCGTCCATCGAGTCGGTGATGCCGTCCAGCCATCTCATCCTCTGTTGTCCCCTTCTCCTCCCCTCCTCAATCTTTTCCAATATCGGTGTCTTTTTTTTTTTTAATTTTTATTTTTTTAGTTTGTTTTGCTTTACAATACTGTATTCGTTTTGCTACACTATCGGGGTCTTTTTTAATGAGATGGCTCTTTGCATCAGGTGGCCAACAGTTTTTACGAACTATTGCTTCATAATAACTCCAAAATTCAATGGCTCAAAACAACTTATTTTGCTCATGAAACAATTTATTTGACGACCATTTATTTTGCTCATGAAACTGCCAAATGTATGGGCTCCATGCGCTGTCCCTGTGGGCAGACGATGCTCTTTGAAAATGGCTTATTCACACAGCTGGCAAGTTGGTGTCGGCTCCTGACTGGGAGTCCAGTGGGACTGCAGGCTGGAGGCCTCAGCTCTTCTTTGAATGGACCTCTCCATAGACAGGCTGAGCTCCCTCGAAGGACAGCGGATCACTGCGAGGGCGAGTGCCCCAGGAAGGCCAGGGAAAAGCTGCAGGGCCTTCTCCAGTTTGTCGCCACGAGCCCTGCCCTGCCAGTCTGGCCAGCCCTTTGGCCAAGGCAGTCACGAAGATCCACCCGCGTTCACAGACCCCACCGCTCAGTGCTGGTCACGCTGAAGGAACAATGGGAGTGGAGAGACTGTGGCCGCCGTCCTTGGAAAATACAGTTTGCTGCAAAAATAGTTCCTGTATTCACCGTTTAATGCATGCTGTCCATGAACAGCCTCTACAGCTGTGTCTCCTTCTTTAGGGTTGTTCAGATTACATTTATTAAAATGCATTTTTAAGTCTGTGGACTTTAATACTAAATCATTAAAGGCTGTATTTTTCATGTCTTTGTTTTGGTTTGGTTTCATTTTTCTATTGGTTGGCCACAGAAAGGAAATCAAAACGGAAACTGGATGTGCAACATGACTTGAGGAGCGCTGGTCTCACTGAAGGGTGGAAAGGGCAGTGCTGCCTGGGGGTCGCCCGTGAGCCCTGTGGGACGCGGGGACGCTGGGGACTCGGGGGCAGCACGTGCGTGTGGGGAGAGGCGGCGGCAGAGGCACGCCGTGAGGGGTGCCGGCGCTGCCGTCCCTCCACCTTCTGATTGCTCTGCTGACCTTTGGCTCTGCTGGGCCTTCCCTGCGGCTCGGGCTCTTCTCCAACTGCAGTCCACGGGCTCCTCTCTGTGGTGCTTCCCTGCTGTGGGGCACGGGCTCCAGGCCCGTGGGCGTCGGAAGCTGCAGCTCCGGGGCGGGCTCACGAGGGCTTAGTTGCTCCAAGGCGTGTGGAATCTTCCCTGACCAGGGATGGAACCTGCGTTCCCTGCGTTGGCAGGCGGAGTATTCCCGCTGAGCCACAGGGAAGCCCCACTGCCTTCTTTTACAGCCTCTCATTAGCACAGGTTGTAGTGGTGTTGTCGCCTGTATAATGACACCTCATTTAGCCCTGGATCCACTTCCTTTGATGGGATCTGTGAGTCTTTACCATAAGCAGTGATAAAATTTGCATGCTTCTTTTGGGTCGATAATATACTTCTGTTTTTATTTATTTGGCTGTGTCGGGTCTTAGTTGCAGACGGGGGCTCCTCCTCTGTGAACTCTCTGTGGCCTCTCTGGCTGTGGAGCTGGCTTCATTCCCCCGAGGTCTGTGGGATCTTAGTTCCGAAACCAGTGTCCCCAGCATTGCAAGGCAGCTGCTTAACCACTGGCCACCAAGGAGGCCCAATAATATATTTCTGAATGTTACGGTGGTAAACATTTATCCTTCTGTGATATTTCTAAATGTTACGGTGGTAAATATTTATCCTTCTGTGACTTGATTTGTCAACTTTCACCAATATCTTTGGGCCTCAGGTGCAAATGAGGCGGTCAGTAAAGCCATCCTACCTTCCAAGTGTTTTCCTTCTTCCCCTCCCAAAACGTTCTGTTATTTCTACCTTGTTAAAGTATAACACTCATATACCGTCTTTACCCTAGATGTTACATTTGTTTTAATCTTCATTATACAGTTAAACTTATTTCATTTGCCAAATTCTCAAAGGACAGCCTTTCACCCTACTCCTCTCAGTTGCCTTGTGGCTGGCTGAAGTTTCTGCTAGAAACTGGATGGCTGTGTGCCCCAAACTCTCCTGTGAAACACTAATACCCAGGGTGATGGTATCGGAAGGTGCAGTCAGGAGAGGTGGTTTTGGCCTCACGAACGGGATCAGCAGCCTCATTAGAGAGACCTCAGAGAGCTCCCTGCCCTTTCCAAGTGAGGCCACAGTGAAACCGTGGCCTCCGGGGACCAGGAAGTGAACTCTTACCCAGCACCCAGCCTGCCAGCCCCGTGGTCCTGGACTTTCAGCCTCTACAATGGAGAGAAATGGATTTCTGTTGTTTATAAGCCATCCAAGTCTTCTGTTATAGCTGCCCAGATAGACTAATATAATAACCTTAATGCTTTTCAAGTATTGTTCATTACATGTTCGGGGGGGAAATACAGATTAGCTGGATAGAAAGCTTCCTTCCTGGAGGATCTTATAGACATATCATTGTTCTCACACATTGAATGTCATTGTGGAGAAATCTGAAACTAGCTGGGTTTTTTTTAAACAAGTGACCTGATTTTTTTGTTGTTGTTTTTCGGCCTGATTGGCCGAAGTTTTACTTCTTTTAAACCCAATGTGTTTTTTCCCCTATAGTTTTACGTTTTAGCCCATGATCCATTCTGTATTAGATTTTTCCAGAAAACCAGAACTGATGAAGATATGAATATACATGTGTAGGAAATATAAGATATTGGCTCCCATGATCATGGAGGCGGGCATATTCCATGATCTGCAGGTTGAGTTGGCAGGCTGCAGACTTAAGAAGAGCTGATGTTTCAACTCAAGTCCAAAGGCAAGAAAAACGGACAGTGTTCCAGTTAAAAGTTCATCAGACAGGAATAATGATCTTTTCCTTGGAGGAAGGTCAGCCTTTTGGTTCTCTCCAGGCTTTCAACTGATTGGATGAGACCCACCCACACTGGGAAGGTTAACCTGCTCTAGTCAGCTTCCTGACTGAAATGTTTGCCTCATGAGATACACTCTCACCGAAGTACTCGGAGTAAGGTTTGACCAAAGAGCTGGGTAGCAAGTGGTCCAGTCAATTTGACCCATAAAATTAACCATCATATTATGAGTCAATTTTTGCAGAAGGTGTAAAGTTGGGGTTGAGTTTCATTTTTTTGTCAATGGATGTCCAATTTTTCCAGCATTATTTCTTGGAAAGGCTACCTTTCCTCCATTAAACTGCTTTCGCAACTTTGTCAAAAGCCCGTGGCATGCCTTGTGGGTTCTCGGTTCTGCTGGGTTCTGCTCTCTCTGTAGCTACCGCACTGTCTTTGTTACTGTGGCTGTATAATAGGTCTTGAAATCACGTAGACTGATTACTCCCTCTTTCCCCCCCATGTTTTAGATATTCTAGTTCCTTTGCCTTTACATATAAATTTTAGAATAATCTTGGCTCTAGCTACAAAAAAAATCTTGCTAAGATTTTGATTGGGAAAACCCACTTTATAATAAAATAAATTGAAAAAATTGAAAAAATAACAGCAAAAAAGTAAAACGAAGCCCATGCCGTGCAACAATGGGCAAGGAGCTATGCCAGAAGGGGGATGGCTCAGGTGGCATGCCATCCTCAGAGTAAAGGTCTCAGAGGATTGGAATGGCTGTGACGGGGAGTGGGGCAGGCTCACACGCTGTCCCGAGTGTGTGCGGATGTCAGCATGAGGAAGACCAAGAAGGGGCCGCTAGATACACTTCTGCCCTTCTCTGGGGGTTCTGGAAGGTAAGGGGCGCGGGAGAACGCTGCTGAGGTGGCGCAGCTGTTGTGGGAAGCTGGCGGGCGACTGTGGCTTACTCTTTCTTTCTTCACAGTGCCTCCACTTTCTCGTTTTCCACCTGGTGCAGGATTCCCAAGGACTCGTGCTTCAGGTGTGAGTGCCGAATCAGGGATCGTCCCTAAACGAGAGACAGTGGCTCTACTCTGAAACCTTTACGCCAGAATCCCTAAGAGGCTTACAGGTGGATAACGCCTTCACTTTGCCTGGCGAACTCACGAACTGGTCCACCTGGCCAATCGTGGACGCGGACATTCGGCCCTCGCTGTGCTGTGCGCCGTGCTGGGCCCTCCGGCATGTCTGACTCTTTGTGATCTTTTGGACTGCAGCCGCCAGGCGTCTCTGTCCATGGGGTGCTCCAGGCAAGAGTGCTGGAGTGGGTAGCCATTCTCTTCTCCAGGGGATCTTCCGGACCCAGGGGTCAGACTCGGGTCTTCTGCACTGCAGGCAGGCTCTTTACTGTCCAAGCCGCGAGGGAAGCCTAGTGGTTGCCAGAAGCCCACTAGCGGTAGGCCTGCCGCACTTTACCACATACCAACCAGACTGGGCTGAGAGGAAGGCTTTTCTAGACTAATATCTGCACCAGCAATCTGCAAAAGCAGAATACGAGGCTGAACACAAGGTCCCTTGTTCAGTACTGGGTTGAACAGTGTCCCTCAAGCACAATGATTTGAGTAAAAGCAAATCATAAATTGGAGAAGTGGTAACCAAAGGAAAAGCAATGAATCAATAGAGTACGTGACAAGGAAAAACCAGCGTTACACGAACCCTTGAGGGAAGCTCAGAGCCCGAGATGGACTCAATGGACGTGAGTCTGAGTGAACTCCGGGAGTTGGTGATGGACAGGGAGGCCTGGCGTGCTGCGATTCATGGGGTCGCAAAGAGTCGGACACGACTGCGCGACTGAACTGAACTGAACTGACCCTGCACCTCCCTGAGCGGCGCTTTGGGAGACATTTTGGTCAAATCGATGTGTTGATAAGCTGGACTGGTGGTTGGTAATTGAGTGAAACTCTAGCAAATGTGATGCTGTCTTTTTTAAGTTGGGGCGGAGGTGCTTTGCTGTTAGTTTCTCTTGTACAATGAAGTGAACCAGCGATGTGTGTGCATGCAGCCTTTCACTCTTGGACCTCCGTCCTACCCAGCCCCATGCCACCCCGCTAGGCTGCCACAGGGCACCGAGCTGAGCACCCTGTCCCACACAGGGGGCTGCGCGCCCGCTAGCTGTCTGTTTCACACACGGTAGTGTATGCATGTCAGTCCCAACCTCTCGATTCGTCACTCTCCTTTCCCCTCCCAGGCCCAGACGTCTGTTCTCTATGTCTGCATATCTGTTCCTGCCTGCAAATAACTTCAACTGGACCATTCTTCTAGAGTCCACATATATGCATTAACATACAATATTTGTTTTTCTCTTTCTGACTTACTTCACTGTGTCTGACAGTCTCTAGGTCTGTCCACATCTCTACAAATGATTCAGTTCCCCTCCTTGTGATGGCTGAGTAATATCCCATTGTGTATACGTACCACTTCTTTATCCATATGAGTGAAACTCTAGCAAATGTGATGCTGTCTTTTTTAAGTTGGGGCGGAGGTGCTTTGCTGTTAGTTTCTCTTGTACAATGAAGTGAACCAGCGATGTGTGTGCATGCAGCCTTTCACTCTTGGACCTCCGTCCTACCCAGCCCCATGCCACCCCGCTAGGCTGCCACAGGGCACCGAGCTGAGCACCCTGTCCCACACAGGGGGCTGCGCGCCCGCTAGCTGTCTGTTTCACACACGGTAGTGTATGCATGTCAGTCCCAACCTCTCGATTCGTCACTCTCCTTTCCCCTCCCAGGCCCAGACGTCTGTTCTCTATGTCTGCATATCTGTTCCTGCCTGCAAATAACTTCAACTGGACCATTCTTCTAGAGTCCACATATATGCATTAACATACAATATTTGTTTTTCTCTTTCTGACTTACTTCACTGTGTCTGACAGTCTCTAGGTCTGTCCACATCTCTACAAATGATTCAGTTCCCCTCCTTGTGATGGCTGAGTAATATCCCATTGTGTATACGTACCACTTCTTTATCCATTCCCACGTCAATGGACCGCTCGGCTGCTTCTGTGTCCTGGCCATGATAAATGGTGCTGCAATGAGCATTGGGGTGCAATTCTGTTGAACTGTGGTTTTCTCAGGGTATATGCCCAATAGTGGAGTTTCTGGGTCATATGGTAGTTTTATTTTTAGTTTTTTAAAGAACCTCCACACTGTTCTCCATAGTCACTGTATCAGTTTACATTCCCACCAGCAGTGACAGAGGGCTCCCTTCTCTCCAGACCCTCCCCAGCACTTATTATTTGTAGATTTTTGAGGACGGCCATCCTGACCTGCGCTTTGATTCGCATTTCTCTAATAATTAGTGATGTTGAGCGTCTTTTCATGTGCCTCTTGGTCATCTGTATGTCTTCCTTGGAGAAATGTCTGTTTAGGTCTTCATCCGTTTCGCTCTTCTTTTCCAGGCTATGTCTGCCACTCACACCTAGATAGGGCTTCCCAAGTGACTCGCCAGTAAAGAATCCACCTGCCAGTGCAGTAGACACAGGTTCGCTCCCTGGGTCGGGTAGATCCCCTGAAGGAAATGGCAGCCCACTCCAGTATTCTTGCTGCAATATCGCATGGACAGAGAAGCCTGGCAGGCTACAGTTCATGGGGTCACAAAGAGCTGGACAGGCCTTACTAAACAGCAACAAGAAACACACCTGAGCATGAGGTAGCACTGGCATCATCTCAGCAGCAAGGTTGCATTATGGATGCTGGTGGTTAAATCTGTTGGGAAATTGAATTAAGAGCCTCCTACTTCACATTGCCTCCTGCAAATACTAGGCATAAGTTTGTTCTGTTGTAGAAGGGCACTGGATGGCCTGGATCCGAGAAGTTCTTGCCGTTTCCTTTGGCTTCTTGGAGGTGTTCTCCCTCAGACCTGATCGAAACGTCCTTGTTGTTCAGATGAGGGCTGGTGAAACTGGACTTTAGGGTGGGGCCTGCCCATTCCAGAAACACCAATCATGTGATTTAGGTGGGAGTTCCCTGTTACCTGCTAACTTGGAGACTGCCTTCAGCCACAAAGGCAATCAGTCAATTCTATTATGAATGAAGCCCCTGTTAGTAATGAAGCCCCAGTATAAACTCTGGACACCAGAGGAGCTTCCTTGGTTGACCTGCCCTAGTTGGCAACTCTCCCTGGGAACTGTCACACCCAGGGTTGGGAGGTCCACGTCTGGAGATTTCCAGACTGCGCCCTTGTTGTTGTTTAGTCGCTAAGTCAGGTCTGACTCTTTCTATGACCCCATGGATTGTGGCCTGCTAGGCTCCTCTGTCCATGGAATTGCCCAGCAAGAATACTGGAAACTTCTCCAGAGGATCTTTCAGACCCAGGGATTGAACTTGCAGCTCTTTACCACTGAGACACCAGGGAAGCCCAGACTTCGCCCTATGTACAACTTCTCTTGGCTGACCCTATAAACCATAATCATGAGTGTAACAGCTCTCACTGAGCTCTCTGAGTCCTTCTAGCAAATAATCAAACCTGAGGGTGGCTTGGGAACCCCTCCTCCAAACATTCAGTTGATGTCAGAAGTCTTGGGGACTCAAAGCTTGCGATTTGGCTAATTCTGGGCAATAAATTAAGAAGAAAAAGTCAAGATCAATTCCTTTGTTTCTGAGCTCTCTACTATTTCTAAGAATAACTTCAGAAAAGTAAAGCACATAAGTGAACAAAAAATATGTGCCTCCTGCAAACTAAAACCTTAACAAAATGTCACTTCGCACCCACAGTGGAGGCTGTAATTAAAAAGACAGATAAAAACAAGTCTTGGTGAAGATGTGGAGAAACTGGTATCCTTATACACTGCTGGAAGGGATTATAAAATTGGGCGGCTGCTTTGGCAAATGCTCTGGCAGTTCTGGTTAAACAGTTATTGTAAGATCCAGCAATTCCACTCCTAGATATACACCCAAGAGGAATGAGAAACTTCTGCATGAATATTCACAGCAGTACTGTTCACAATAGCCCCAAAGTAGAAACAACCTAATGTCCATCAATTGATGGACGGATAACTGAAATATGGTTTGTCCACATAATGGAATTTGGTCATAAAAACCACGAATTACTGATACACTGAGCCACGTGGATGAACCTTGAAAACGTCATGCTGACTGAAAGAAGGCAGCTACAAAAGGCCACCTATTCTATAATCCGTTTATATGAAATATCCGGAATAGGTAAATTCACGGAGACAGCAAGGTTAGTGATTACTTAGAGCCCGAAGGGGTGGGAGGAAACGGGGAGCGACTGCTCCCGGGAAGGGATTTGCGTGTGTGTTTTCGGAGTGCAGCTAAGTGACGGTGGTGATATTCGCACAGCTCTGACTCTATTGTAACGCACGTTAAGCAGGTGCATTGTATGGTAAGGGAATTAGATCTCAGTGAAGCCTTTGGCTGTTTTGAACCCTGCCCTGGTAAAAGGTGAACTCTGAACTCAGGAAGCTGAATGACCTGAGCGATTCTAGAACTCCCTGTCTAGGCCTCCCCGGTCCTCGGCAAGTGAAAGTGCGCTGTGACCATTTTCTAAGCACGAGAGAAAACGCAAAATGGGGCCCGGGACTCGCGGGCCTGAGGCCGGGAGGTCCGGACCGGCGCGTAGACAGCGCCGGGCCGCCGCCTCCGACTCGGGGAGGCTCGGCGCCAGGCCCTGCGGCCCTGGGGAGGCCCCGCCTCCCCGGCGGAGGGTGCTGGGCCGGCCCGGGCTCCGGGACGTGAGGCGTCCGGGGTGCTCCCGCCTCGGCGCCCCGCCCGCGCACGGAGCCGACCCCG
>SJXQ01012048.1:0-116492 GCA_006408695.1 Aepyceros melampus | reverse complement strand
GGGGAGGGACAAATTGGGGTTTGGGACTGGCACACACTACTGTATATAAAATAGGTAATCAACAAAGACTTACTGTATAGCCCAGAGAACTCTACTCAGTATTCTGTAATAATTTATATGGGAAAAGAATCTGAAAAAGAATGGATATACATATATGTATAATTTAATCATTTTGCTGTACGCCTAAAACTAACAAAACATTGTAAATGAACTATGCTGCTGCTACTGCTGCTAAGTCGCTTCAGTCGTGTCCAACTCTGTGTGACCCCATAGATGGCAGCCCAACAGGCTCCCCCTTCCCTGGGATTCTCCAGGCAAGAACACTGGAGTGGGTTGCCATTTCCTCCTCCAATGCATGAAAGTGAAAAGTGAAAGTGAAGTCATTCAGTTGTGCCCGACTCCCAGCGACGCCATGGACTGCAGCCCACCAGGCTCCTCCGTCCATGGGATTTTCCTGGCAAGAGTAGGGGGAGTGGGGTCCCCTGCCTTCTCCAAAATGAACTGTAGTCCAATATAAAATCAAAATTAAATTAAAAACAAAACAAAGCTCTTGGACACAAAGTTTGAAAACTACTACAATAGTTCAAACAACTTTCAAACAGTTTTTTAAAAATCATAGAAAGGAAGCAAAGAAAGAAGTTGGGTAGGAAGGAAGGAGGAGAAGAAAGAAATGGTGGAGAAAGGGAAGGGCAGTAGAATAAATGAGTAAAATGGGACAATTTTTTTTATACTTGCTTAAATACAAAACATAAGAAAATAGTTAATTGAATCTTTCAAATGCAATCATAGGGAAAATACTAAAATCAATCTGGTTATAACTTTAAAAAAATAGATCTTGGAAATTTAACAGACGTTTCAGGATTTCAACAGTAAATTTGTAAGAAAAATTTTAAGTGATGTTTTGTCATTTTTCAGGTCTTTGTTATCCTAACTACGCAAATGTGCTGGTAGGATTAAAAAATTTAAGGTCACAGAGAAGATAGTCTCTTGGTGCTTATAAAATTAACTTGAGGAAGCTCTATATTTATGCTGTTATGTTATTACCTTGTTATGTGTACAGGCTCTGACTTTTTAAGACCTTAGTATGCTAATGGTTCCTTCACTTGGGATCCATAAAAAATATATGAATTTTCTTTTCCATTAACTCCTAGGCTTCCCAGATTTTTCTGATTTCCTGAATTATTAATAACAGCAGCCGCCACTAATAGTTGTTGCTATCACACATGGATGAAGTACAGACCTGCTTCTAGCACTGTTAGCTGCTGTGCAGAGAGACCTGACCCCTGCAACCTACTAAAGTCAACCTTGTAGGGAGAACTGTGAGTGGCATAATTAAAATAAAAAGATTAAAAAGAAAAACTTGTGAAGAATAAAATAAACACTACATGTGAAAGAAAAGAAGTTCATTTTTATGTGGCAGTAGAGTTGGGGACCTGGGAAAAGGTCCCCCTTTTTCATTAACTTAAGGGAAAATTTCACAAATGTTTTGGAGGACAATTTTTTGGAACTGATAGTCATCATTTAGCTTGATAAAATAATTCAGGATGCGGGCAGTGAAGTTTGTAGGGCAAAGAACAAAGCAGAGGTGGGAAATCTGAATTAATATCAATCAACTATTATTCTTCTAGTCAAGGCTATAGCTTTTCCAGTGGTCATGTATGAATGTGAGAGTTGGACTGTGAAGAAAGCTGAGTGCAGAAGAATTGATGCTTTTGAAATGTGGTGTTGGAGAAGACTCTTGAGAGTCCCTTGGACTGCAGGCGATCCAACCAGTCCATTCTGAAGGAGATCAGCCCTGGGATTTCTTTGGAAGGAGTGATGCTAAAGCTGAAGCTCCAGGACTTTGGCCACCTCATGCGAAGAGTTGACTCATTGGAAAATATGCTGATGCTGGGAGGGATTGGGGGCAGGAGGAGAAGGGGACGACCGAGGATGAGATGGCTGGATGGCATCACCAACTCGATGGATGTGAGTTTGAGTGAACTCCAGGAGTTGGTGATGGACAGGGAGGCCTGGCGTGCTGCGGTTCACGGGGTCGCAAAGAGTTGTGCGACTGAGCGACTGAACTGAACTGAACTGAATATTTGGTTTCAGTGGTAGCTCAGATGGTTAAGAATCTGCCTGCAATGTGGGAGAGCGGGGTTCCATCCCTGGCTTGGGAAGATTCTCTGGAGAAGGAAATGGCAACCCACTCCAGTACTCTTGCCTGGGGAATAGCATGGGCAGAGGAGCCTGGGGGGGTACAGTCCATGGGGTCGCAAGGAGTCAGAAATGACTGCAACAACTGATCACAGCACAGCCAAGACGACATCAGAGAAACTTTGAAGATCAATCCTTCCATGGAACCTGGGACAAGGAAGTTCCCGAAATGTGTCTGCTGGTATGAACTTGCTTTTACCGTATTCCACCAAGTCAGAGAAATACATTAAAACACAGATGATTGGTATGTGGTTTCTAGAGCTTGTGTTAAATACTGTTCTTTTTACTGCTTGGAAGAAGCAATATACCCAAAGATTTTGTTTAATCTGAGGTTAATTTCATCCTTGATATTTCCAACTGTTTAAAATTTGATATAAAATTTCAGCTTCCTAGAGAGCTATAAAACACTTGCTTGATACAGCATTAAAGAGAAAGCCATGAAAATGTCCGGAAGCAATTTAGTGAAAATATATCTTCACAGGGAATTGAAAAATTCTTAGTGAAGTAGGATTGGAAATAATATTTTCTTCTATAAACCTTACACCTAGAAGACAATACATCTGTTTAATATGTTTTATTTGAAAATTGTGATCTGTGCATCAGATTAAACTAAACAGCATATTGTTGTTCAGTCACTCAGTCATGTATGAATCTGCAATCCCATGGACGGCAGTATGCTAAGCTTCCCTGTCCTTCACCATCTCCCAGAGTTTGCTCAAACTCATGCCCATTGAGTTGGTGATGCCATCCAACCATTTGACTTCTGTTGTCCCCTTCTCCTCCTGCCCTCAATCTTCCCCATCATCAAGGTCTTTTCCAGTAAGTCTGCTCTTCACATCAAATGACCAGAGTATTGGAGCTTCAGCTTCAGCATCAGTGAATATTCAGGGTTGATTTTTTTTAGGATTGATTGGTTTGATCTCCTTGTGGTCCAAGGGACTCTCAACAGTCTTCTCTAACACCACAGGTTGAAGGCATATACATCATTCTTATCCAACAGCATATAGGTATGGTTTATGGCATATACATATACATAAATCTTCCCTGAAAGCTGAATAATCACAGTGAACAAATATCACTTATTTGTTTAATTAGCCTTTTCACACTCAAAATATGGTAACTACTATTAGCTTGCTTTATGGCTGAAAACACTTAAACATTTGAGATTTAGGTATTTCTCATTTCAATTTGACTAAGGAAAACAGCATTTATTTCCCCGTCATCCAAAAATTCATGCAAACATATATAAATATAAATATCCTTAGTTTTGTGAGTGTTAAAATATTTTATGCTGAATTTCTCTAATTGAAAAGTGCATTTTCCCAGTGACTGACGATATAGGATTGCCAATTTCTTTTTTTAAAAAAGCTAAAAACCTTCAAAAGTTATGTGAAAAATTTTCATAAGACAAACGATGTAATACTGTTGCCTTAACTTCTTATCAGATTGGTGAGCCAAATCTCATAGAAATGTTCTTCTTTTTCTACTCTTTGCCCCATTATTCTCCAGTATCTTCTTGATATTGGCAAATCTGATTACATATTCTTTCCACACCCCAAAATTTTCCCCAAGTTGCTTCTTTTCTTTAGTTTGCATTTATTCCTTGTTTTTTTCCATTTCCACTTTTGAAAATTATACAAATTCCCTGGTAGCTCAGCAGTGAAGAATCTTCCTGCAATTCAGCAGACACAGGTTCAATCCATGAATGGGGATGATCCTCTGGAGAAAAGAATGGCAACCCACTCCAGTATTCTTGCCTGGAGAATCCAAGGATAGAGGAGTCTGCTGAGCTTCAGTCTATAGGGTCGTAAAGAGTTGGACACAAATGAGCAACTGAATACTCATACCCACATCACAAACCCACACAAGAAGAAATCTATAATCCCTTTGCTCTCCAATGAGCTTCTCTGGTGGCTCAAGTGGTAAAGAACCTACCTGCAATGCAGGGGACCCAGGTTCAATCCCTGGGTCAGGACGATCCCCTTGAGAAGGAAATGGCAATTCACTCTAGTACTCTTGCCTGGAGAATTCCATGGACAGAGGAGCCTGACAATATACAGTCCATGGGATCACAAAGAATCAGACATGACTGAGTGACCAACGTTCACTTTTTCTCCAACTTAATATCATTTTGCCCTTATTGGGAGACCCAAACTTTCTGTTAGCCTCTACCTTCCCTCCGCCGACCATCTTCATACAACAGTTTCATATATACTTGTCGAATAGCTTGTTATACAATTTAACATAAGACATTTTGATTCATTATTCTTATACTCATGAGCTATTTTTCTTTACTAATCACAAAGAAAATTATAAGTTGCTTTGGTTATGACTTAAGTAAGTAGGCAATAATCAATGTGGGCATTGATAATACTGATAAAACTATTGCTCAGCTCTGTGGCATTATCACATCATGTTGTTTCTAGTGACATACTGAATGCCAGCTACTTTCTGGATCCAACCCCTTAACAATATCACAATACTACCATAATGATTTTATATATCCCAGGTTGCCTATAATTTCATTTATTTGCGATAACACACATTTTTCCTAAGAGACAAAATACATTATAAAGCACATACCAATAGAAAAATTACTGGGATGACTACATGTTCTTAATGAGGTAATTTTCTTACCTGCACCTGATTCCAGAAGTCTAATAGGTTTTAGACCACTCAGCTTTACCTTGGAACTGTATTAAACCCTAGGAGCTGTTGTACAAAGAAAAGTACACTTCAAAAGGACTCCAGGTTAGCAACAGCAATTTTTTTCCCATTCACTACACAAGAAGCACAGATAATTTAGAAGGTAGACAGCCAGCTTTTGTGAGACAGAGAATTAATGACAGCACTTAAATGTTCCTTTCATTTAGTATTGCGATTTCAATGGACTGGAGAATAGTTAGAAGTGTATTAATAGAAACAAAGGTCAAAAGTATCTTTTTACACGTTACCTTTCACAATATGAAGGGTTTATCCACCAATACATTGTCTTGGTCACTGTGAGTAGACAAAATATTATTTATGAAATGTAAAGTTTACATTTAACATGAATGTATTTCCTTGTCAATTAGTCTGGATAAGTAGTCTTATTTTTGCTTTCTATAAAGTTAAAGAATAAATTTTGAATAATCTTGTCAGAGCCAATATCAAGCATATAAAATTTCTAGTAAATAATTAGTGTTTTGCTTATTCACAAGTCTAACATTTATACAAAAATCTCCTTAGTTATCAACATTAGGTACTACTTAGTACTTTAGACCAAATTAACATCTTCTTTGCTCTAGGAGCTAAGGAGTACACTGTCCACATCAGGTGTTCAATAGTGAAAAAATTAAAATGAAATACCTGAAGAAAATCATGAAGTGTGCAGGTCTCACAGATTGGGGCAAGGGATATACAGACAGGATTCAGAGGGGTAATTGTGAAAAAAAGACAATTGGAAGCTCCAGAAAGATACTAGGCAAACAAATGCTAACATTTTAGTCACAGGAACCAGGTATTAAGTGGGCTTGTGTGTTCAGTTGTGTTCAACTCTTTGTGATCTCATGGACTGTAGCTCCTCTGACCATGGATTTTCCAAGAAAGCATACTAGAGTGGGTTGCCATTTCCTACTCCAGGGGATCTTCCAGATGCAGGGATGGGACCATGTGTCTTGGGTCTCCTGCGCTGGCAGGGAGATTCTTTACCAGCTGCGCCCCCTGAGAAACCTGTAGGCACCGAGTGAAGAGTTACTCAATAAGGAAATCAAATTTGCTTCATTTCAGTCTTCGACTGGCAGATTACTTGTTTAAAGGCTTCATTGGGAGAGTAGGAGGCAAAATAGCTATTGATGGCCAGGTTAAATATATGTGTACTTCCTTAATGCCTTTTCCTCGTTACTGATATTATCTGGTATAGGAACACAGTTGTCATTGCTTAGCCACTAAGTCATCTCTGACTGTTTGTGACCCTAGGGACTGTAGCCCGCCAGGCTTCTCTGTCTGTGGGACTTTCCAGGCAACAATACTGGACTGGGTTTCCATTTCCTTCTCCAGGGGATCATCCTGACTCAGGGATCGAATCTATATCCTCTGCATTGGCAGGAAGATTCTTTACCACTGAGCCACCAGGGAAAGCAGTAGCCAGAGTCAAAAGACCCAGTTGCAAATCCACCTGCCCATCAGACAGATGTGCAGCCTCAATTGTCTAGATTCAGAATTTGACCTTTCTGCTTTTTGACCAATGATATCATGTTTGAAGATCAAGTTCAGAATGGACTGTGGTGTGGAGTCTTTAAATATTTCTTTCCCACATAAGATCCTAAAATTGTCTGCTCTCTTTTCTTGTAATAAGTCTTTGAGTGTGTTAATAAAATTTACTTTGATGATGAGAAAATGTCCAGAAGGGATCATTTTAGAGATGCATTAGAAATGAGGGATGTAAAAATGAATGATACTGGTATTATCAACATGGTCATTGAGATTAAAACCCGGTGAAAGATAAAATATAAAAAGGCAATTAAAATATAGGATGAAAAATGCACATATAAGGAAAACTCAATCCAAAACTGCAGATTCTGACTCTTCTCAAAGTACGTCACCTCCAGTTCAGACCAAAAGGGTGAGTAGACATTAGCCTGGTAAAGAAAAAATAGAGAAGAACTTTGGAGAGGAAACTATCTGAAGGAGAAGGCATTTTCATGCAAGTACAAGGCATGTGGTATGACCAGCACCACTGAGATAGAAATGAGTGGAGAGAAACTGAGGGATAAGATAGAGCGAGATTAAAAGGAAAAGCAAATCTGTTTAAAGATATGAAACCCACTCGATAGCACAGGGAACTCTACTCAATGCTCTGTGGTGGCCTGAATGGGAAGGAAATCCAAAAAAGAGAGTAGATATGTATTTATTTTGCTGTGTGATGGAAACTAGCACAACAGTATAAGGCAACTGCTCTAATAAAAAGAAATAAAATAAAGGTGCTGGACCTTATTCTGCGGGCAATGTGGGGCTTCTTTAAATGTCTTAAATATGGAGTGACATACTTGGGGGGTTACTTAGGAAACAGAGGGGCCAAGTCTAGAAATACGGTGAGAGTTGCTTAGGCTGTTCTAGTGCTCAGGCAAGAGCCATGGGACAGACTCCAGGAGGATTTCAGGAGAGACAGGAGTGAAGATGGAAGTGCTTAGGAGGCAGTACAGAGACGGGCTTGAGGAACACCTGGCCATAGAGGAGGTGAAGGAAAGTTAGGCATCAGGCGCTTATAAGAGCCGCGCTCCTAACTGTAGCACACCGTTTACTGAGTTTAATCATCAGCAGTTCATCCTGGATGACAGTCAAGTCTGATGGAGGGAAGAGCCTCATCGATCCAGAATAAAAGGCAATGGTGAAGATTCTCAAGAGTGAACAAAAGCTTTTTCAGAATTATTTTTGGAACAGAAGGTTTCAAAATGTTCTCCTTCCGCCATTCTGTACCTCCACTTAAACCCTGTGGCGAGTGTGAACATCAGCTGCTCGCTCTCAAGTGCTGTGACTTCTGTCACCCGAAGGCACACGATTGTCAGTACAAATAGGAATACGTCCTGTCCTTTAGATATCCGAGGCGACATGTAAATTTAGAACAACGGATCAAAGCTTTCGAAAAATAACTCATTAAGGCTTCCTATTTCCTTCTCCATAGGTTCATGATTACTGATATAATGTATAGCTCCTGAAATGTTAATTGTCACCCCCTTCTGCTTCTCTTCCTTTAAATAATTGTTTCTTCAGCACCTGCTATATAATAGGAGTAATCATCAATGAATATTCAAGATCTGCTTCCTAAGGGTGTGCACAGATAATTCTTACTCATACAGATTGCAAGTGAAACACCTATAACAAAAGCCCTTATTTCCAGATTATCTGGTACAAGAATACTGAGTCTAGATCAAAACAAGTTGGAGTGGAGGGGAGAAGAATTCAAAGAAAGTATCAGCTACAGAAAGAAACAGCAAGCTGACCTCTGGTTCTGAGTCTGGTAGAAAAGAAAAACATTGGGTAACAGATGTAATTGGAGAGACTGAGAGCCCTACAAAGATTCCAGCAACGGCCCTGACCCTCATGAACCCTCTGCCCCAGTAGACGCCACTCAGCAGTCACCGTCCCTTCCTTTACTTTTAGTTATGATGGGATGCCTTTGAGTGTTGTCTGAGCCCGTCTTGTGGACCACAGGGCCTGGGTTTAAGAGCATAAAAAGGAAGGGCCAAACAGAGCAATCAAAACCACCCCCGCAGAATCTTCACACAGAAACTGAGAGAGGGAAACTCCTTTTTTTATGAGCAGCTGGAAATATGTGAGCCCAATGCAGGTCAAAGATGCTCAAATTAATTACTAGATGCCTCTAGAGAATATAGAAGAAAAACTTGGAGAATACAAAATATGATATTTTTTCATGAAATTTTTTGTAGTTCTATTTTTTTTAATTTCAGAGTAAAAACTAGTTCCAAATATAAGGAACTGCTTCTCAGTACTTGAAAGCAGGAAGGTGAATAATTCTATAAGCATCCTTGTGTCGATGCAACAATTACATAAGGCTTTCAAGGTGAAGGTGAAGGTGAAGGTGAAGTCGCTCAGTCGTGTCCGACTCTTTGCGACCCCGTGGACTGTAACCTACTAGGCTTCTCCGTCCATGGGATTCTCCAGGCAAGAATACTGGAGTGGATTGCCATTTCCTTCTCCAGAGGATCTTCCCGCCCAGGGATCGAACCCGGGTCTCCCACATTGGAGGCAGACGCTTTAACCTCTGAGCCACCAGGGAAGCCTAAGGCTTTCAAAGAAGTAGCAATGACGTATGTCAAATTCTCTTAATCTTCAGATGCCATTTTAAATCTTTAAACTACTTTGGATTCCTCTTTAATAGAGACTGTTAAAGTGATCACAGGGGACAATATACCTATTTATTTTCATTTCTAAGCACTGGAAAATTATACAGCCTACTTGGAGGACTCTCTTACAGCCGTGAAGGAAGTAAACATTGACATTGATGTGTCACAGAAGTGCAGATGGAAACCTCAAAATTAAGCTGGGATTTTGAGAGTAGAAAACTGGATGTCATCACACTATTATATATCAAAATAGCAGTGTATAAAATTCACCTTTTTGAGGGCTAATTCACATCAGTATCCTAATTTCACTCTGACTTTTCAGGTGGCTCAGAGGTAAAGAATCCACCTGCCAGGGCAGGAGACACAGGTTCAATCCCTGAGTTGGGAAGATCTCCTGGAGAAGGAAATGGAAACCCACTCCAGTATTCTTGCCTGCGATATCCCATAGACAGTGGAGCCTGGCAGGCTATTGCCCATTGGGTTGCAAAAGAGTAGGACACGACTTAATGACTAAGCAACAATTTCATTCTGTTTATCCCAGGCAGGCAGGAAAATAAAATTTTGAAGAGACTTAAAAAGATATTTTCTCACATGGTGCTAAGTTCCTAATAGATAAAAGGAAGTGGATGCATTATAATCTTTTCTGAAAGTAATAGTAATTGTAACCTTCAAAATTTTGGTGATCCTTCCTCTGTGAAACCTATGTGTTGAGAGGGTGACAGTTAAGTTGGCATATGAATTTGATATGTTAAATGGCATTTCTTAATCAAAACAACTTCTTAAAATAGCATCATTGTTTTTTGCCAATCAATGTCTCTGCCATTGGTTGCTTCATTGTGTCTTAAGATTCTGCTTTTATAAACTCACTCTTCTACAGTACACAAAATTTTAAACTAAAGAATGAAGGTCCAGAAAGAATAATGCAAATTCAGTGAAGATGAAAACAAAGGCATGTCTATCTGAGGAAGTTTTTTAATATTAAATTTCTTTTGAGTAAAGTCATTTTCTAAAAGACGCTGCTTATGCATCAAGCAAGCACATGCAAGCAAAACATACAGCATCACTACTATGACAACTAATTCTAAAACTTTTTATCATAGTTCTGAATTGTAAATTGAGCCAAAAATGAAGGAATAGCATAACGAGGGAAAAAAAAAAGCTGCTATGTTACTCCAGAGAGGTTAAGAAATAATTAGAAAAAGATATGAAGAACAGGGTTTGATGAATGAGAGAAAGCAGGTAAGGTTAGCACTAATACCAGAGAGACCTGAATGCTAAGCCAAAATATATTCAATGACATTCAGTTCAAATGTGAACCTTAAGGGCAACCTGTATAAATGTGTATTGAAAATCAGATGGGAATAAGATATAATTTTTAATATATTACACTGTAGAGTTTTTAATCCTGCAGGAGATAAATCTTTTTTGTCAGTGTCACAGGAGCATGGGTTTTTTTTTTTCAAGTGCACATAAAACTGAAATGTAGATGCTTGCTGCTTGGAAGAAAAGCTATGACCAACCTAGGCAGCGTATTAAAAAGCAGAGACATTACTTTGCTGACACACGTCTAGTCAAAGCTATGGTTTTTCAGTGGTCATGTATGGATGTAAGAGTTGGACCATAAAGGAAGCTGAGCACTGATGGATTATTGCTTTTGAACTGTGGTGTTGGAGAAGACTCTTGAGAGTCCCTTGGACTGCAAGGAGATCCAACCAGTCCATCCTAAAGGAGATAAGTCCTGAGTATTCATTGGAAGAACTGATGCTGAAGCTGAAGCTCCATTATTTGTCCACCTGATGCGAAGAATTGACTCATTAGAAAAGACTCTGATACTAGGAAAAAGTGAAAGCAGGAGGAAAAAGGGACGACAGAGGGTGAAATGGTTGTTGGCATCACCAACTGGACGGACATGGTTTCAGCAAGCTGAGAGTTGGTGATGGACTGGGAGGCCTGGCGTGCCACAGTTCATGGGGTCACAAAGAGTCAGACATGGCTAAGCGACTGAACTGAACTGAACTGAAAAACCATTTATTATTTTCACTATTTCTAAAACACTTGAACATTCTTACAGTACAAAGCATCAAACAAAAATGAAAAAAAAAAGAGTAAATCAGGATGGTAGTGAAGGAAAAGTAAGAAAGTAAGTACATGAGAAAACTCAGGGTAAGAAACCTGGCAAAGGCAATGGAAGAATTAAGAAAGATGAAATAGGTTGCATCACATTATATCATATAATTCTATCAATTTCACTATTTATTAGGCTCATATATGAGCCAGATATTTTGCATTAGGCAAAGATATATAAAAAAATTATGTACTATAGCTTCAAGGATGCAAGAATTGGTTTAAGTTATCCAGATTTACAATTTTATTCAAGATTTCAATATAATCCTTATTCATGGGGAGAGGGGAGGAGAAGGTGAGATGTATGGAAAGAGTAAGATGGAAACTCACATTACCTTATGTAAAACACATAGTCAACTGGAATTTGCTGTGTGGCTCAGGAAATTCAAACAGGTGCTCTGTATCAACCTAGAGGGATGGGATGGGAAGGGAGGTTGGAGAGAGGTTCAAAAGGACGGGATATATGTATACCTATGTCTGATTCATGTTGAGGTTTTACAGAAAACAGCAGAATTCTGTAAAGCAATTATCCTTCAGTAAAAAATAAATTAAAAAAGAAAGCAAAAAAAAAGATGTTAATATAATCCTTATAAACTATTTTCCAATGAATAGGGTTGCCAGAACTTTTGTACTATTAATCACAGATTCCTTTTTGATAACATCATTTAAAGTTATAGTTTTATAAGTGTGATTTAGTCTAAATTAAATCCTTCCAATTAAACTTGCTCAATCTAGTTGACAAATGTCATGTTGGTAAGATAAATCAATTTTCCAATGTAGCTTATGTCTTAACATCTAAACTCATATTGGTGACCATATGAGTTTGGAAAAGGGGATGAATCATATTTATATTATGTTCCACTTCTAAAATGTAATTGTATAGAATACTATAGTGATACGGTTTAAATAAGGTTATGGCCAAAATGTGTGGCATATAATCAATATACCTTCATTCCAAGTCAGTGTTAAAAACTGAGCACTCCAGTACTCTTTTCTGGAGAATTCCATGGACTGGTGGTCTACAGTCCATGGAGTTGCAAAGAGTCAGACACGACTGAGTAATTAACACTTTGACTTTCTTTCCAAGCCAATGCTGAAAACTTTCACAAGGTGAAAACAAATTAGAAGTCATAAAAACACATCATGACCAGTCTTCTCTTTCCAGTCTTTCCAGGGCCAGTGACTATTCCTTTGAACTTCAACAAAGAAGTCCCATTAAAATCAGACGATGGCACACAATTTCAAAGTATAGTAAGAAAATATACATCTATAATTAGAAATTATAATTTCTAATGATAATTTGAGAAGGTATGTGTTTTTAATTATATCTATTCTTTCTTTCAGTTCAGACCACACAGTCCTTTGAAAATATGACCACTTTTTCTGTTTGTTTGCTTTAATTGTTTAGCATTTTGAATATGCTGAAATGCTTATATTTTCTATAATAAAAGTATATTCATTTGGTTTATACAAGTTATATTGTGAAGGAAATTATGCATTATATAAATAGATTACACAGTATATAGTCCATTCATATTGTTAACTCCATTTGGTATTCAATTTCCAGAAAAAAATGATTATCTCTGGGTGATATTATATTCTTTCTTTTAAATGAAAATAAGAAATGTATAATTTATATTTTTCTTCTTTTTATCTTGGTTGTTATGAATATCAAAACCAAATAAAATATTCACTCATAATAAAGCATTCTAATATATATTGCATCTATTTTTCTCCTACTTGTATTTTCTAAATTTCAAGTATCCAATTTTATTAGATTTATAATGTTTTGAGATGTGGTTTATATATAATTTTCACTGGACATTTCAAAGTTGATTTCATATAAATGGCAAAAATGATACATTTGGGTTGAAAGGCTATTGGACATCACTGGATTCTATTCTTGGCTCCACAAATATAATTATCTTGCTTTCTGAGACATACTGCTTTTGTTTTTGAGGGCATGATTTCTTTTTAACTTTTATTGGAGTATAGGAAAATCTGCCCACAATGTGGGAGACTCAGATTCAATCCCTGGGTCAGGAAGATACCCTGGTGAAGGAAATGGTTACCCACTTCAGGAATCTTGCCTGGAGAATCCCATGGACAGAGGAACCTGGCAGGCTACAGTCCATGGGGTCACAAAGAGTCAGACACAGCTGAATGACTAATGCACACGCACACACACACACACACACACACATAGTTGATTTACAATGTTGTGTTAATTTCAGGTGTACAACAAAGTGATTCAGTTGGGATGAGCATACACACAATAAGGGAAAATCAAAAAGGACCTACTGTATAGCACAGGGAATTCCACTTAATACCCTGATGCTAATTTATGGTGATAAGAACACAAATGAAACAGGAAGAAATATAATAAAATGTTACAGAAAATACAATGCCTTTGCAAAGCTGGGCTCTTGGTGTTACAAGGCTAAAACATAAGACAAATGAACTTAAATATGTAGGTGTTATTATCATTTTTATTCTACTGTATATATTGATATCTTTGTTTTCTGTATATTATACCATTTTGACATTTTTTTAAAAAAAGAAACTTTCTTACTGGAGAGAGATCCACTCCATCTCTTGGGAATAGCCAATGTTGTTGTTGTTTCGTTGTGTCACCCACCAGGCTTCTCCGTCCATGGGATTTCCCAGGCAAGAATACTGGAGTGGGTTACTGTTTCCTTCTCCAGGGGATATTTGTGACCCGGGGATCAAACCCACATCTCCTGCACTGGCAGGCAGGTGCTTTACCATTGAACCACCAGGGAAGCCAGTTCTTTAGAGATTCTTAAAAAGTCAGGCCAGAGCACATTTTTAGTATGCAAACTAACCAGTATGGGCCAGATCTCCTCCTTCTGGCCCATACATCCCTGAGAAAAAAATTCTGCCTTTATCAGCCTGGTACAGTACCAGGCATGTAGGGACCACCCCTAAAGCTTGGTGGTGAAATCGCTCAGTCATGTCTGACTCTATGCGACCCCATGGACTGTAGCCTACCAGGCTCCTCTGTCCATGGGATTCTCCAGGCAATAGTACTGGAGTGGGTTGCCATTTCCTTCTCCAGGGGATCTTCCCAACCCAGGGGTCGAACCCGGGTCTCCCACATTATAGACAGACGCTTTACCATCTGAGCCACCAGGGAAGCCCCTAAAGCTTAGAGCCACCAAAATTATTCCAACTAGCCTATCCTAACCGTTTACTGTGCCCTGCCTTCTCTGTGTGTGCTAAGCCGCTCAGTCATGTCTGTGTCTTTGTGACCCCAGAGACTATAGCCCACCAGGCTCCTCTGTCCATGGGATTGTCAAGGCAAGAATCCTGGAGTGGGTTGCCATTTCCTTCTGCAGGGGATCATCCCGGCTCAGGGATCAAATCCGCATCTCCTATGTCTCTTGCCTTGGCAGACAGGTTCTTTACCACTGCGCCACCTCAAGCACCAGTAAAGGCTCCCCCTCACCTGTCTTCTACCTCCTATCTACCCTGGCTTCTTTCCTATGTGGCCCTGCATACTTCTCATCACTAGGACCTGGGAACATAATAATCTTGTTTTCCTATCATTCCCCCTTTATTTTTGGCCGTGCCTGACTGATCATCTCATAAAATTACACAGAGCACTTATCATTCTGGATTTAGGGTATAGTGTTCAGCCATGAGTCCCAATAACTTTTTTTAAAATTCCTCCCCCCTTCCTTCTCCCTCAGTAACCATAAATTCATTCTCTAAGTCTATGAGTCTGTTTCTGTTTTGTAAGCAATTTTATTTGCATTACTTCATTTTAGATTTCACATATATTTTTTTAAATTAATTTTTATTTTTTTAGTTTGTTTTGCTTTACAATACTGTATTCGTTTTGCTACACATCGACATGGATCAGCCACGAGTGTACATGAACTCCCAATCCCGACCCCCACCTCCCCCCTCCCGCCCCACACCCTCTCTCTGGATTATCCCCGTGCATCAGTCCCAAGCATCCAGCGTCCTGCATCAAACCTGGACTGGCGATTCGTTTCACTCACGATATCACACATGTTACACTGCCACTCTGCCAACCCATCCCACCCTCTCCCTGTCCTACACAGTCCAAAAGGCCATTCTATACATCTGTGTCTCTTTTGCTGTCTTGCGTACAGGTTTATCATTACCATCATTCTAAATTCCATATATATGTGTAAGTATACTGTATTGGTGTTTTTCTTTCTGGCTTACTTCACTCTGTATAATCGGCTCCAGCGTCATCCACCTCATTAGAACTGATTCAAATGTATTCTTTTTAATAGCTGAGCAATACTCCATTGTGTAAGGGACGTCATATAATATTATGACTTATTTCACTCAGTATGACAATCTCTAGATCCATCCATGTTGCTGCAAGTGGTATTATTTCATTCTTTTTAATAGCTGATCTTAGGTCCTACAAGTTTCCCAACTTTTTCTGTGCATTAAATGAGGTTGTTTGTAAATGCCAGTTTAGTTCAAAGGTTTATTTTTGAGGCAAAATGCTTTTAATTGCTTAGGGTACCTTCTCAATAATAAATTATTTTAATGTCTCAGAGTACCATACAAGGCCAGCACAGAAATGTTTTAGGAAAATTTGCTGAATTAAACAATGGGAGATGTTTTGTCAGAGAAAACTGCTCACAAAAATCACACACACACACACACACACACACACACAAAATAGTATCATTTTTCAGCAAGATTTTCAAGTACATATTTCATTTGTTGATCTATCATGGATACAAAAGTCATTTTCCTATTACTCTGTTTCTTGCCTTTCCTATTCTAACATCTTTCTCAGTTACATCATAGGCATGTGGGCCATTCTGAGGCCTCAGAGAAACAAAATCTGAAATGCATATGATATTTTTTCAGTATTTTGAAAACAAAACTCAGTAAACAGTGATATTAATCAGATTCTGTTAAAATACTACTGAGTTGATCAGCACCAAAATTACTTTTTATCACAATTCTGTTACATGGAAATACTCATCAAGATTCTATGGACTTCTAAGTATTTAAAATATGGTTAATAAATTGCATTTCAAATTGGCTAATTTTTTAAAACTAGAGTTTCTTTAATAAACAACAAATATTTTACTATGTATATATATATTAGTGCTAAATTTATATTTATTTTATATATTTCTATACCATTTTATATCCATATTTTTGTATAGAATATCTCATTTTTAGTATATGGAATTAATCATGGTTTTATATTAGCTTATCTCTAAAATAACTTTTTATATAAAAATGATATGTATAGCTATTACTCTTAGAACTTTAAAAATTAATTAACCTAACTCCTAATTTTCTTATTCTAATAAGATTACTACAAATTTTGTGACACTGATATAAGGGCTCTGTTACATCTTTGACTCAAACTAGTATGCAAACACAAGATATTGTGGACATAACAGACAAATTCATTAAGCTGGAATTTTCTGGAACAAGGAAATGTAATCAGGCACTGTTGCATTAGTGCCCTAATCTGTAACATACGCCACCCGTCCATCTCTAATACACCAAAGTACCATAGAACACTTATTTACTAAAACATCTGATTATTTAATTTGATTATTTCAAAAGAAAGAAGAAAGGCCCTAAAGGTGAGAAAAAGTCTAATTTGGTCTGAGACTACTTATTAAAAAAAAATTTTTTTAAGAAATTCTAATAAAATAATTTTGGATAATTTTCAACCTAAGAAATGAAAATATTCGTTCTTAGGATGCAGATAACTGAGTTAGCTCTCCCTATTTATGGCTAGGCCTAAAGTATTAATATCTCTTAGGTAATAAGTACACCCTGCTTGTTGAATAATAAACATAAGAGCAAGAGTGCACAGTTGCGGTATCTGGAGAGATTTAAATCGTGTTTCTCTAGTGCCCAGGGGGCTGAAAACATTGAGGTTCCATCTGGCAGCTTTTCTTCTCCTTGGTTTTTAGTCTCTGTAAAACGCAAAGCAGACACACAAGTCAACAAAAACAAGTTACAAGCACGCTGAATGACAATCACAATTTTACCATGTTTGAATAAAAATTGGACAGCTACCAAATATAGAATATATGTGTAAAATCTGAGAGTGGAGTTTTGCATTATGTATACAACACAAACATATGAGTACGTGGTACTATGCTGTGTACTATACACATGGTATGTAAGACATGAATCGGGGGGCTTCCCAGGTGGCGCTGGTGGTAAAGAACCCGCCTGCCAGTGCAGGAGACGGAGGAGATGTGGGATAGATTCCTGGGCCGACCCTAGGGAGGAAATAGCAACCCACCCAAGTATTCTTGCGTGAAGAATCTCATGGACAGAGGAGCCTGGTGGGCTATAGTCCGTACGGTCATAAAGAGTCCGACACGACTGAAGTGACTTAGCCCAGCACAGCAAGACATGAATCATGAGAAAAATACTTAGCTTAATCCCTCCGTATACTGTGTACAGTAAAAGCTCACAATGTCTCATATGGTCTGTGTCAAAAGCATAAAACTTGACTATTTTGAGGGTAAACCCATTTTTTTTTTTTAATTTTCAATGGTTTAAGATAGTCTAGACAATCACAGAAGGTATCATTTATTTAAGGAGAAACATTTTTTATCTTTTACAGAGCTATCTACTGAGATACAGCTGGGAATAATTCAATTTCCAGTGATTTGCCAAAGTGCAATGGCTTGAGTGTCTATCCCACTGCTTTTCTCATCTTGATTAGATCTTTTTGTGTGCAGTTTGTCTGAGATTCAACCGATCTGTCATTGACTATCTGACTTCAGCCAACAACTTTGTGGAAGCCTAAAACTTTTGCTAAATTGTTTATATTGTGAATTTTGCCCAAGAAGCCCAGTTCCCTGCCATTGTTCTACTAAGTTTTTCTTCTTGCTTTTTTGGAAATGAAAAATTAAATTATTATGGTCATGTGATATTTTACCTATTTCCCAACCCACAGTAAATATTATAATACTAAAAAATTGCCATTAATTTTGATATGAAGCAAATTCCACATATTTTATATTCAGCTTTTTAAATTATTTTATCCATATATCTTCAGATATTTCTAGATTACCCTATTATATTAGATCTCACACCTAACATTGTTTCTGAAAAGAACAAATTGGCTTCTTTTCTTTTATTCTCACCATTCCTTACCTGTATTGATTACTGAGCTGTGCTAAAAACTGGAAGAACAATATGTGTTATTTCCTAAAGGATGAGAGTCAACTGGAAGTGACTCTTTGTCAAGACCTTTCTGGTCTAAACTCTCAAAATAGGAAAAAGAAGGGAATATACAATATAAGATCAAGCTACCATGTTATTTTCAATGCTACATACTGACTTTCTTTTTTTTTTATTAAGCAACAGATTCTGTTCTTGAACTTTAATATATATATTTTTCCATAAGTGAAAATATTTAAAATCTGGCTGGAGTATTTGTCATTTTTTCACAAACATCTCACTCTAGAGACAAAAATAATCCCTGGCCAGCGATCTGGTCTCAAAATACATATAGTGTCAGTTAAGATACTTTTAGATGGAGCTATCAAGATGGGATTAGGTGTATAAGAAATGTACTAGGGAAAACATGTGTGAAGACTGAAAACAGAAACAGCCAGAGTAGGCCCTTCACACCATGTGCGTGCCTGACCTCTGCACACGGTGTGGGAGGGAACAGAAGACTGAGTAGAAAGAACCTTGACATAATGCATGTCTGAGAAAGTTTCATCCAGGTTGACCAGGAGTCTTCAAGCAAAAAGTTTCCCACCTGAAGACTCCTGATCAACCTGAATGAAACTTTCTCAGAATGATGCATGACTAACCTCCCTTCCATGCTCAATGTAGCCATAGAGCAAAATCTGAGATGTATTCAAATGTGTGCAGCTGAAGCCTGTCCATCAATGATGCTCCACAGTAAACTCTCTAAGGGAAGGGTGTCTGTAGAGGGGTTGTGGCTGCTTCACTCCCAAAGATTTTCCTTAAAAAAAAGTTCTTTGGATCCTTATCACAGTACTGTATTGTGAAAGACCCTCATTACGTAAGTCATGTAAGCCATCTCCTATTTTTAAATATTGTGGGACAGAGCAAGGCACCAGTCTTTCTGTTTATGTATACATCTAAATAATTTCATCTATCATTTATGTAAAACACATGCATTGCTCTCCAGTCATAGCAAATAAGAAGACAAGTGTACACCTTAACCACTGATAACCTTAGTTTAATATTCTACTTTAGAAAGTCACCTCAAGAAACTATTCTATATTAATAAAACAAAAGCAAAGTTACACTTTTTCTTAGGGACATCTCTGATATCCTTCAGGAGAACACTACATAACTCCATTTAGCAGTTTATTTCACCTGATTATATCAGTGTGTATCTTGTACCTTACTTACATTCTTGTAGAACCACTAACTTGAGGACACTTTGCTCACAGCTAAGTTGTTTTTATAAATCTAGCCAAGTTACTTTCACCATGCAGAGGGTAGTTTATTAACTCTTGTTCTCAACATCTTCCATGCCAAAGTTATACTGTAAGATTTAGGATCTTTACTCAAACTACTTTTGGGCAGTAAATATGCTTAAGATATACTTTAAGGGGAAGTTTGGACAAGCATCTAAAAAAGTCTGCCATTACCTGCTGGGATACATTACCTGTATCTAGGCATGAATTTTACTTTTGTTAACAAAATGTAAACTTTGAAATGACATCCTTAACTTCTAAAGTATGTGTGTGTGTTTTTAATCACATTTTATCTGTAGCTAAATATTTCTGCTAAGTTTGAGAAAGCTCTCTATAAAATCGCTTGCTAACGAGACTTGGTCACATGTCTACTATTTAATGGGGACTATCTAAAGGATATTTACCCACTCACATCTCTAACTGAGCTAAACTCTATTCTCATATATTAATCATATATGAACAGCTTGATGAGCACACTGAAAATCTAAGTGGTTTAATATATGAAAGATTTGGCTCATAATGCCTTAGAGGGTGAGAGGAGTGTTTTTTCCTCATTGTAATTCAATGGCTGAGTTATTTCCCATGAACACTGGGTATCTTAGGGTCTGTACAAGAGCTGAGAAATGTCACCCAAAGTAATGCCAATGTCTTAGTCCATGTGGTCTGTTGTCACAAAGTACTGGAGGCTGTCTAGCTCTTAAACAGTAGAAATATATTGCTCACATATTGGATGCTGTGAAGTCTGAAATCAGAGTGTCAGTTAGATTGGATGAGAGTCCTCATTCTGGATTAGACCAGTGTCTTCTCACTATGTCTTTATATAGTGAAAGATGCTAGGATCCCAACGAAAGCCTCATTTATAGGGAACGGATCCCATTGCTGAGATTCTGCCCTAGGGCCCGAGAGCCTCTAAAGGGTCCTGACTCCTAATGCCAGCCTATTGGGGCTCAGGATTTAAGCTATAAATTTAAGGGGGATGTATTCAGAACATAGCAGCCAGGATGAAGCAGACAATGACAAGCAGTAGGAACAGTAAGATATTTTGTAGCAAACAAACTAAGAAAAAATCTTATAGTATTTTAGCTTTCAGTAAAATAATTTCACAGATTTATGATTTCCTCTTCATGCTTGGCTTTTATGTAATCTCATTATAATGCACAGCAAAAATGAATTTCTTACCCTTTCTCTATGTCATTGAAGGTACTGGGCATTGTTTTCAACTCATTCTCTCTGTATCAAATTTTGTTCATATGTTTTATTGTGTTACACTTCAATTTTTTGATAATATAAGCACACTAAACATGAATAATTGCTAATGATAGGTTAGTTTGAAGAAGTTTTAATTTTTTGATTTTTGGTGGTGGTGTTCAGTCGCTAAGCCATATCTAACTCTTTGTGACCCCATGAACTGTAGCACTCCAGGCTTCCCTGTCCTTTACTATCTCCCAGAATTTGCTCAAACTCATGTCCATCAAGTCGGTGATGCCATCCAACCATCTCTTTCTCTGTCTCCCACTTCTCCTACCCTCAATCATTCCCAACATCAGGGTCTTTCCAGTGAGTCACCTCTTCGCATCTGGTGGACAAAGCGTTGGAGTTTCAGCTTCAGCACAGTCCATCCAATGAATATTCAGGGTCGATTTCTTTAGGATTGATTGGTTTCATCTCCTTGCAGTCCAAGGGACTCTCAAGAGTCTTCTCCAGCAGCACAGCTTAAAATCATCCGGCACTCAGCCTTCTTTGATTTTTGGCAAAGTGTACCACGGGCTTTCCTCATAGCTTAGGTGGTAAAGAATCCACCTGCAATGCAACAGACCCTGGTTCAATTCCTGAAGTAGGAAGTAGGGTCAGGAAGATCCCCTGGAGAAAGAATAGACTACCCACTCCAGTATGCTTGGGCTTCCCTTGTGGCTCAGCTGGTAAAGAAAGAATCGCCTGCAATGTGGGAGATCTGGGCTCGATCCCTGGGTTGAGAAGATCCCCTGGAGAAGGGAAAGGCTGGTTACCCACTCCAGTATTCTGGCCTGGAGAATTCCATGGGCTGTGTAGTCCATGGACTCACAAAGAGTTGGACATGACTGAGAAACTTTCACTATAAAGCTGGGATTTACTCTATAAATCTACATAATAGAATAACTACTGAGAAATATATTTACTGTGCCTACTTTTCAAGACATTACATGAAGCAGAAGAAAAGTTAAATTTATCCAGAACCGAGAACAAGAATTGGTATCCGAAGTCAGACATACTTACACTGCCTTACAACCAGTTGGAAACAGCTGAAAAGGAACAGAACTCTGAAACCCACTGTGGTAGGTAGAAGGTAGAGCTGGAAAGAGACTTTTCAGATGCAGCCACGGTCTCCAAGTGAGACCCCAAAGTCCCCAGTGCTCTCTACCACTAATATACTCTAATCATACCAGTAAGCACAGTAAAAAATGACCAAAAATGGGATACATGCTTCTCTTAGCCACGATCAGTCCTAAGAGAGAGACAGTCCTAAAGAGCCCCTCCACTAAAACTTTAGACAGGCTTCTTCCAGATGCTATGTCTGACCTGGCTTTTCTTACAGCATTTACTTTAAAAACCTTATCATTGTAATTCTTTCTCTGCTTCCTTGAAATGTAAATCTTTTTATGCTCTTTTTTATTTGCTTTTTATTTACATATAATAGTTGATTTACAATTTATGTTAGTTTCTGGTGTACAACAATGTGATTGTACAACAGTTATAGAGGTGTGTGTGTGGATATATAATCTATAATGTGTATAATATTTTTATATATCTTATATATAAATCTTATACATATATAATCTGTGTATATTAGGTATAATATATGATCTTTTTTGTATACTTTTCCATTACAGTTTATCACAGGTTATTGAATATAGTTCCCTGTGCTATACAGTAGGATTTTGTTGTTTATTTTATATATGGTAGTTTATATCTGCTAATAACAAAATCCTAATTTATCTCTTCCCTATCCCCTTTCCCTTTTTTTCAGTTCAATTCAGTCACTCAGTCATGTCCAACTCTTTGAGACTCCATGGGCTGGAACAGGCCAGGCCTCCCTGTCCATCAGCAACTCGCAGAGCTTGCTCAAACTCATATCCATTGAGTTGGTGATGCCATCTCACCGTCACATTCTCTGTCGTCCCCTTCTCCTCCTGCCTTCAATGTTCTCAGCATCAGGCTCTTTCCTAATGAGTCAGGGCTTTGCATCAGGTGGCCAAAGTAACTATAGATTTGTTTTCTATGTCTATGAGTCTCTTTCTGTTTTGTGTATAAGTTCTTTTGTATTTTTTTTTTTATGGGCTGGAACAGGCCAGGCCTCCCTGTCCATCAGCAACTCGCAGAGCTTGCTCAAACTCATATCCATTGAGTTGGTGATGCCATCTCACCGTCACATTCTCTGTCGTCCCCTTCTCCTCCTGCCTTCAATGTTCTCAGCATCAGGCTCTTTCCTAATGAGTCAGGGCTTTGCATCAGGTGGCCAAAGTAACTATAGATTTGTTTTCTATGTCTATGAGTCTCTTTCTGTTTTGTGTATAAGTTCTTTTGTATTTTTTTTTTTTAGATTCCACATGTAAGCAATATTATGTGATATTTGTCTTCCCATGTCTGGCTTAGTATGATAATACTAAGTATTATTTAGTAAGTATAGTTAGTACTAAATACTAATACTAACCTACTTACTAAATAATATTCTTTAGTGAGATATTATTATTATCATACTAAGCTTCACTTAATATGATAATCTCTAGGTTCATCCACGTTACTGCAAATGGAATTATTCTACTCTTTCTTACGACTGAGTAGTATTCCCTGTGTATATATGAGCCACATTTTCTTTGTTCATTCTGCAGCCAGTGTATATTTAAGGAGCTTCCATGCCTTGGATATTGTAAACAGTGCTATTGGATCACAATAAACTGTGGAAAATTCTGAGAGAGATGGGAATACCAGACCATACCACCTGACCTGCCTCCTGAGAAATCTGTATGCAGGTCAGGAAGCAACAGTTAGAAGTTGAAACAGCAGACCANGAAATGTCACCCAAAGTAATGCCAATGTCTTAGTCCATGTGGTCTGTTGTCACAAAGTACTGGAGGCTGTCTAGCTCTTAAACAGTAGAAATATATTGCTCACATATTGGATGCTGTGAAGTCTGAAATCAGAGTGTCAGTTAGATTGGATGAGAGTCCTCATTCTGGATTAGACCAGTGTCTTCTCACTATGTCTTTATATAGTGAAAGATGCTAGGATCCCAACGAAAGCCTCATTTATAGGGAACGGATCCCATTGCTGAGATTCTGCCCTAGGGCCCGAGAGCCTCTAAAGGGTCCTGACTCCTAATGCCAGCCTATTGGGGCTCAGGATTTAAGCTATAAATTTAAGGGGGATGTATTCAGAACATAGCAGCCAGGATGAAGCAGACAATGACAAGCAGTAGGAACAGTAAGATATTTTGTAGCAAACAAACTAAGAAAAAATCTTATAGTATTTTAGCTTTCAGTAAAATAATTTCACAGATTTATGATTTCCTCTTCATGCTTGGCTTTTATGTAATCTCATTATAATGCACAGCAAAAATGAATTTCTTACCCTTTCTCTATGTCATTGAAGGTACTGGGCATTGTTTTCAACTCATTCTCTCTGTATCAAATTTTGTTCATATGTTTTATTGTGTTACACTTCAATTTTTTGATAATATAAGCACACTAAACATGAATAATTGCTAATGATAGGTTAGTTTGAGGAAGTTTTAATTTTTTGATTTTTGGTGGTGGTGTTCAGTCGCTAAGCCATATCTAACTCTTTGTGACCCCGTGAACTGTAGCACTCCAGGCTTCCCTGTCCTTCACTATCTCCCAGAATTTGCTCAAACTCATGTCCATCAAGTCGGTGATGCCATCCAACCATCTCTTCCTCTGTCTCCCACTTCTCCTACCCTCAATCATTCCCAACATCAGGGTCTTTCCAGTGAGTCACCTCTTCGCATCTGGTGGACAAAGCGTTGGAGTTTCAGCTTCAGCACAGTCCATCCAATGAATATTCAGGGTCGATTTCTTTAGGATTGATTGGTTTCATCTCCTTGCAGTCCAAGGGACTCTCAAGAGTCTTCTCCAGCAGCACAGCTTAAAATCATCCGGCACTCAGCCTTCTTTGATTTTTGGCAAAGTGTACCACGGGCTTCCCTCATAGCTTAGGTGGTAAAGAATCCACCTGCAATGCAACAGACCCTGGTTCAATTCCTGAAGTAGGAAGTAGGGTCAGGAAGATCCCCTGGAGAAAGAATAGACTACCCACTCCAGTATGCTTGGGCTTCCCTTGTGGCTCAGCTGGTAAAGAAAGAATCGCCTGCAATGTGGGAGATCTGGGCTCGATCCCTGGGTTGAGAAGATCCCCTGGAGAAGGGAAAGGCTGGTTACCCACTCCAGTATTCTGGCCTGGAGAATTCCATGGGCTGTGTAGTCCATGGACTCACAAAGAGTTGGACATGACTGAGAAACTTTCACTATAAAGCTGGGATTTACTCTATAAATCTACATAATAGAATAACTACTGAGAAATATATTTACTGTGCCTACTTTTCAAGACATTACATGAAGCAGAAGAAAAGTTAAATTTATCCAGAACCGAGAACAAGAATTGGTATCCGAAGTCAGACATACTTACACTGCCTTACAACCAGTTGGAAACAGCTGAAAAGGAACAGAACTCTGAAACCCACTGTGGTAGGTAGAAGGTAGAGCTGGAAAGAGACTTTTCAGATGCAGCCACGGTCTCCAAGTGAGACCCCAAAGTCCCCAGTGCTCTCTACCACTAATATACTCTAATCATACCAGTAAGCACCGTAAAAAATGACCAAAAATGGGATACATGCTTCTCTTAGCCACGATCAGTCCTAAGAGAGAGACAGTCCTAAAGAGCCCCTCCACTAAAACTTTAGACAGGCTTCTTCCAGATGCTATGTCTGACCTGGCTTTTCTTACAGCATTTACTTTAAAAACCTTATCATTGTAATTCTTTCTCTGCTTCCTTGAAATGTAAATCTTTTTATGCTCTTTTTTATTTGCTTTTTATTTACATATAATAGTTGATTTACAATTTATGTTAGTTTCTGGTGTACAACAATGTGATTGTACAACAGTTATAGAGGTGTGTGTGTGGATATATAATCTATAATGTGTATAATATTTTTATATATCTTATATATAAATCTTATACATATATAATCTGTGTATATTAGGTATAATATATGATCTTTTTTGTATACTTTTCCATTACAGTTTATCACAGGTTATTGAATATAGTTCCCTGTGCTATACAGTAGGATTTTGTTGTTTATTTTATATATGGTAGTTTATATCTGCTAATAACAAAATCCTAATTTATCTCTTCCCTACCCCTTTTCCCTTTTTTTCAGTTCAATTCAGTCACTCAGTCATGTCCAGCTCTTTGAGACTCCATGGGCTGGAACGGGCCAGGCCTCCCTGTCCATCAGCAACTCGCAGAGATTGCTCAAACTCATATCCATTGAGTTGGTGACGCCATCTCACCGTCACATTCTCTGTCGTCCCCTTCTCCTCCTGCCTTCAATGTTCTCAGCATCAGGCTCTTTCCTAATGAGTCAGGGCTTTGTATCAGGTGGCCAAAGTAACTATAGATTTGTTTTCTATGTCTGTGAGTCTCTTTCTGTTTTGTCTATAAGTTCTTTTGTATTTTTATTTTTAGATTCCACATGTAAGCAATATTATGTGATATTTGTCTTCCCATGTCTGGCTTAGTATGATAATGCTAAGTATTATTTAGTAAGTGTAGTTAGTAAGTATTATTACTTACTAATAAGTAAGTAATAATACTTACTTACTAAATAATATTATTTAGTGAGATATTATTATTATCACACTAAGCTTCACTTAATATGATAATCTCTAGGTTCATCCACGTTACTGCAAATGGAATTATTCCACTCTTTCTTACGACTGAGTAAATTTTTATTTTTAGATTCCACATGTAAGCAATATTATGTGATATTTGTCTTCCCATGTCTGGCTTAGTATGATAATGCTAAGTATTATTTAGTAAGTGTAGTTAGTAAGTATTATTACTTACTAATAAGTAAGTAATAATACTTACTTACTAAATAATATTATTTAGTGAGATATTATTATTATCACACTAAGCTTCACTTAATATGATAATCTCTAGGTTCATCCACGTTACTGCAAATGGAATTATTCCACTCTTTCTTACGACTGAGTAGTATTCCCTGTGTATATATGGGCCACATTTTCTTTCTTCATTCTGCAGCCAGTGTATATTTAAGGAGCTTCCATGCTTTGGATATTGTAAATGGTGCTATTGGATCACAATAAACTGTGGAAAATTCTGAGAGAGATGGGAATACCAGACCACCAGAACTGCCTCTTGAGAAGTCTGTATGCAGGTCAGGAAGCAACAGTTAGAAGTANGCCCTTCTTTGGGATTGAAAACTGACCTTTTCCAGTCCTGTGGCCACTGCTGAGTTTTCCAAATGTGCTGGCATATTGAATGCAGCACTTTCACAGCATTATCTTTTAAAGTTTGAAATAGCTCAACTGGAATTCCATCACCTCCACTAGCTTTGTTCATAGCGATGCTTTGGACCTCTTCATAAACAGCTTCTATTGAATAATTTTTTCCTGTATATTAGTCATACTTCTCTGTTTTCTCGCATGTCTCATAATTTTTATTGTTTTTTGGAGGAGATGTGAAAACAGGATATTTTAGATAATATATTGTAACAACTCTGTATTCTGATCTTCCTATCCTTTACAGAATGATTTTGTTTGTTTTGTGACTTGCTCGGAGTAATTCTGAAGAGTGTTTTCCTCAGTGTCTAAATGCTTTTATTTCTGCTCAGTGTTTATAAACATTGTTTTCATGTACTTAAGTCTAACCTTGTTAGGGTAGTCCCTGGGTCAGCACAGATTATTTGTCAGTCAATGATTGGTCAAAGATTATACTTAGACACCTTGAGGCACTAAGGCAGCAGCTACGTTTTGCTGATGGATCTGTTATGTAGCTTGGGAGAACACATTAAAAGTGCATCTATTTTCTAAGTATCTCCTGGCTTTTACTCTCTACAGTTACAATGTTTTATGTTCAACTTGCTAGAGCTAGCTCCAGTTTCTCCTGAAGATGCATGCCTATTTGCTCGTGTATACAGTACTTCTACATCACTTGATAATTAAGGTTTTTATCAGGGGGGGATGTGTCTATGTCATTCCTTGGATCTCTCTGTTAAATTTATGACAGACATGCTGGTTTATTGCTTGCCCCAATCAGTATTGAGCTAGCTATGATGTTGACCCTTCCTGATTGTAAATCACTGAGATCATTGATGTTTTTTGATATTGCCTCTGGGCCTGGAATTTTCCTCATTCTCCTCCTGCAGCTTAGTTGCTTGTCCTTGGGGACTCTTTGTTCCTAGTGATACTTCTGTGTCTCGGAGCTAGAAGGGGCAGGAACAGTTCCGGTTAAAACACTACAGACTTTCATCATTCTTATTGAGATTCAAGTAGATTTTCTTGAATAAGCACTTTTCAATTTGTTGTATAATTTTGGTCAATGTCCAGAGTCTTTGTTTTCTTTTGACAATTTTTTTTCCCACTTTTGTAATTGCTTTTTGGGGAGAGGATTTGCCAAGCTTGTCATTTAGCCATTCTAGAAGTCTCTCCCTTCTTGAAACTGGATTTTTAAAAATTGCATCATTTAAAAAGTATTAGTATGCTTAATGAAAATTTGTGCCAGTATAAATTAACAGTTTTGATAGAAATAACTTATGCATGCTGTGACATAGACTCTTGATCAGTTCCAAAAAACGCTTAATGCCATGCAGTGTCTGTATTTTTATGTGATGATTATGACACATAAGAATGAAGAGATACTGCATTATTCCTGACAATGGGTGATAATAGTCTGAGGTATCAATAAATGAGTAACATTATTTTTCTCCTTATATCATGCCTTTATTTCAGGAACTAGTCTTTTTTTTTATGTGTTACTTCTGTTTGACACTCTTTTCTCACTTCTAGGGGTAAAATGTGTTTCTCCTTTAATTTCCCTCATAGCAGATAAAATATTGCCTCCTTTCCATGGATATCTGCAGTTCAAACATTGAAATGCTCAATCAGATGGTGTTAAAATATATTCATACTTACATAAGGAAAGTAGATACTACTTTAAGCTTCCTATACTAATTTCTCTTTTTAAATTTTATTGGAGTATAGTTGATTTACAAGGTTGTGTTAGTTTCAGGTGTACAACAAAGTGAATCAGTTACACATATACATATATCCACTCTCTTTAAGATTCTTTTCTCATATAGGTAATTACAGAGTACTGAGTAGAGTTTTCTGTGCTATAAGTAGGTCCTTATTAGTTATCTATTTTATATTATATATTGTACTACTTATTTCTTAAGCAGTTACCTCAGATTAAGTAATAGGAAGAGTTTTGTGGTTTTATTTTTCTATAACCAAATGGAAGAAGAATTATGTCTTATTCTAATATGTTTTGAAAATTTAAAGGCTTTAATTTAAAATTGTGGTTTCCAAGATGATTTCATTTAAAATGATTCTCCTAGTATCATAAAGTAAAAGCAAGTTTTAAAGAAGGTGAATGTTATTATTTTTTTAATTTCCCTGCACCATGCAGCTTGTGAGATCTTAGTTCTCTGACCAGGGATTGAACCTGCTCTTGGTAGTGAGAGCATGGAGTCCTAACCACTGGACAACCAGGGAATTCCCAGTGAATGAATGTTATTCTTGTTGTTACAGGTATCTGGTTGAGATTTTTCTTATCCATCTTAAGAATATTTTTAATTCAGAGAAGACTAATTTTAGAATCTTGTCTTTTTCCCTTTAAATATTCTATAATATTTATTCAACAAGTCTAAGTTCTGAAAATGCCTTGGTAGACATAAATTGTAGATAATATCAACATCTCAATTTATGGCCTTACAAATGAATTGTAATTTGTTTCTTTTTTGTTACTTTGTCATCTGCAATGCTTATACACAAAGACTTCTTTGTGTTATTTTTATTTCTGTTTTTGTTAGTTGTGTTTGAAACTAAGCACTATGAGAAAATTAGCAATCCATCAAAAATTGCTTTAAAAAACCCACCAGTAAACTCATTTGAAAATTTGACTTTGTCAAATGATTTTTTTAAAAATAGTTTTTGTACAAACATAAAATAGCAATCATTTGACTTCATAAAGTGAAATATTTCAGATTATTGCTGAACAAAGTTTGTTTGTGGATAATATAAAAAGAGTTATTTAGAATCCTGGACGTGTAGTTTGCCAACAAAACTTCAATTAACTATCCAGTTAAGAAGAAAAAAAAGGGAATTTTATTTGAGCTAAACTGAGGATTATAACCAGGGGAAGGGATTCTCAGAAAGCTCTTAGAAGTCAAAGGCGCAGTCATACACATTTTTGAGACAAAAGATTGTACATCAAAATGACATACTGATATTTTATATAAAGTTCACCAAGGATATATAGTCCAGGTGAGCACACATAAAGTGAGCAGCAAGTCAACATGACCCCCTACAGAGCTGGGAAAGAATGGTATTCTTCTAAGAAGTTACACTGTTGATGTAAGAAGAAAGAAAAAATAATTGATCTTTATGGTTGAGCAGGCATTCCCATCTTTGAGGAGCTCTGGTTAATGTGCAGAGTGCACATTAGGGAGGGAGGGGAGAGGTCCAAACAGAGAATTTATGTTTAATTTTTTTTCTACAAGGATATATAGTCCAGGTGAGCACACATAAAGTGAGCAGCAAGTCAACATGACCCCCTACAGAGCTGGGAAAGAAGGTATTCTTCTAAGAAGTTACACTGTTGATGTAAGAAGAAAGAAAAAATAATTGATCTTTATGGTTGAGCAGGCATTCCCATCTTTGAGGAGCTCTGGTTAATGTGCAGAGTGCACATTAGGGAGGGAGGGGAGAGGTCCAAACAGAGAATTTATGTTTAATTTTTTTTCTTGTTCTGCCTTAAAATATAAATTTTATTTCATTTCAATGACCATAGATTTAATACATAGTGGGAATATATGTTCCTGATCTTTTATTATTATCTAGTCTGCTGAATTCCTGCTAATCAAAACTATAAATGTGTTCTAATGGAAAATAGGCATAATTTAGTCATATAATAGACCATTCAGATATGACTTAAATCAAATCCTGCATGATTATACAGTGGAGGTGACAAATAGATTCAATGGATTAGATCTGGTAGACAGAGTGACTGAAGAACTATGGATGGAGGAGCATAACATTTTACAGGAGGTGGTGACCAAAACCATCCCCAAGAAAAAGAAATGCAAGGTAAACTGGTTGTCTGAGAGACTTTACAAATAGCTGAGGAAAGAAGAGAAGTGAAAGGCAAGGGAGAAAGGGAAAGACATACCCAACTGAATGCAGAGTTCCAGAGAAGAGAAAGGAGAGATAAGAAGGCCTTCTTCCATGAACAATTCAAAGAAGTAGAGGAAAAGAACAGAACAGGAAAGACTAGAGATCTCTTCAAGAAAACTGGAGATATCAAGGGAACATTTTATGTAAAGGACAGAAATGGTAAGGACCTAACAGAAGCAGAAGAGATTAAGATGAGGTGGTAAGAACACACAGAAGAACTATACAAAAAGGTCTTAATGACCTGGATAACCACGATGGTGTGATTACTAACCTAGAGCCAGACATCTGGGGTGTGAAGTCAAGCAGGTCTTAGAAAGCATTACTGCAAACAAAGCTAGTGGAGATGATGGAACTCTAGCTGAGCTATTTAAAATCCTAAAAGGTGATGCTGTTTAAAGCGCTACTCCCAATATTTCAGCAAATTAGAAAACTCAGCAGTGGTCACAAGACTGGAAAAGGTCAATTTTCATTCCAATCCCAAAGAAAGTCAGTGCCAAGGAATGTTCAGACTACAGGACAATTGCACTCATTTCGCATGCTAGTAATGTTATGCTCAAAATCCTTCCAGCTAGGCTTCAACAGTACATGAACCAAGAACTTCCAGACGTGAAAGCTGGATTTAGAAAAGGCAGAGGAACCAGAGATCAAGTTGCCAACATTCATTGGATCACAGAGAAAGCAAGGGAATTCCAATAAAACATCTACTTCTGCTTCATTAACTATGCTAAAGCCTTTGACTGTGTGGATGACAACAAACTATGGAAAATTCTTAAAGAGATGAGAATACCAGACCACCTTACCTGTCTCATAAGAAACCTGTATGTGGGTCCAGAAGCTACAGTTAGGACCTTACATGGAACAACTGACTGGTTCAAAATTGGGAAAGGAGTACAACAAGGCTGTATATTGTCACCCTGCTTATTTAACTTGTATGCAGAGTACATCATGTGAAATGCAGGCTGGATGACTCACAAGCTGGAATCAAGATTTCCAGGAGAAATATCAACAACTTGTGGCTTAGATGGTAAAGAATCTGCCAGCAATGCAGGGGACCCAGGTTCAATCCCTGAGTCAGGAAGATCCCCTGGAGAAGAGAAAGGCAACCCACTCTAGTATTCTTGCCTGGAGAAGTCAATGGACAGAGGAGCCTGGTGAACTACAGTCCATGGGGTCGCAAAGACTTGGACATGGCTGGGTGACTAGCACTTTCACTTTCACTTTTAGTTATGCAGACAATACCAGTTTAGTTGCAAAAAGGAAAGAGGAACTAAAGAGCCTCCTGATGAGGGTGAAAGAGGAGAGAGAAAAAGCTGGCTTAAAACTCAACATGCTAAAAACTAAGATCATGGCATCTAGTCTCATCACTTCAAGGCAAATAGAAGAAGAAAAAGCGGAAACAGTGACAGACTTTATTTTCTTGGTCTCTGAAATCACTGTGGATGGTACTACAGCCATGAAATTAAAAGACACTTGCTCTGCCGGGGTCTAGCCCCGGTGGATCCAGGGATATTCAAAGCGGGGACAGAGCGGGCGAGATAGGACAGGACAGGATAGCTCAGGACAGGATAGGATAGTAGGAAATTAGTAGAAAAATAGAAGGCTGAATAACTTGGTTTACGGGGAAAGCCAATAAAACCTCAAGACAAGAAGTTTGCACCATCTATGTGGGCCACTGGCATCCACTTGAGTCTCTAAAGGGGACCCCACCGTAGGCCCTCTTTTCTTGTGGAACTTATAGCCAGGGCAAATAAGTAGACATGGTGAGCCTCCCGCTCCAGATGGGAATTCAACCTGGAATTAAAGTACAAGAGGACAGAGACAGAGAGACATGGGGGGAGCCAGATATCTTTAAAGAAGAAACTCGGGAAAGCGAGTAATTTGAGAAACTGGTCCATGAAGCTGATCTGAGATAAGCTGGTCTTGAAAAACTGCTCAGAGAGAACTGTTCCCGAGGAAACCGGCTCCGGCTCCCGACTTTATTTTTTACATGTCCTTTTTATACAATGAAAATCAGTAAGTTTCACAAATTTTGGCAATGACAGCAGTCCTGACTCTTATCGAGAGCAGGCTTAGTCTCTGCATACCTAATTGTATACACAAGTCTTAGGTAATTTACATCATCTTCTAGCCAAAAGGCCAATTCGACAATTTACAGCTCTTTTCTGGTAAGTGTTATTTCTTCCAAGGTCTGGCGCCATTCTCGGGAGGCACTAAACAAAGTTGCATTTTTACATAGCAAGGACACAGCAAAAATGATTTAGAAGAGAAACAATTAACTCAAAAGCCTAGTGTTGCTAACATCAAAAAAACTACTACATATCTATTTCCAAATATTATTTGTAATGCAGAAATTCCAGGTGCAGATAAGGAGGTCTGGCAGCAGTCATTGAGGCAACAGTGAAATTTATCCTTAGAAGAGGTTTGTAACTTTAAAACACTTCAAGGCTCTTTTGCCCCTCACAGCTGGGGTTGTGAGCAATTCACAAGCTTGTAAAAGATCAGGGGAACCTGTTTAGGCAGGCTAGAGAATTATCAAAGGGGGGTTGGGCTGCAACACTCCTTTCAAATGCAGGAAGCTGAAGCCCTGAATTAACTCTTTCCGAGAAACTGGCAGAGAACAGTGGAGAAACAGACAAATACAGAACAAATTTTTATTATTGGGGCACATGCTCAGGAAAAACTAGGGAGAAATCCGATGACTCAGATTGCTCTGCCATCTGAGTGTGCCTCGTGACTCTGTCACGGGTGGGATTCCTCACGCTGGCCTCCGACATTGCTCCTTGGAAGAAAAGCTATGACAAACCTAGACAGCGTATTAAAAAGCAAAGACATCACTTTGCTGATAAAGGTACATACAGTCAAAACTATGGTTTTTCCAGTAGTTATGTACAGATGTGAGTTGGACCATAAAGAAGGCTGAGCACTGAAGAATTGATGGTTTTGAACTGTGGTGCTGGAGAAGACTTTTGAGAGTCCCTTGGACAGCACGGAGATCAAACCAGTCAATCCTAAAGGAAATCAACCCTGAATATTCATTGGAAGGACTGTTGCTGAAGCTGAAGCTCCAATACTTTGGCTATCTGATGGGAACAGCTGACTCACTGGAAAAGTCCCTGATGCTAGGAAAGATTGAAGGCAAAAGCAGAAGGGGGTGGCAGAGGATGAGATGGTTAAATAGCATCACTGACTCAATGGACATGAATCTTGGCACATATCACTGGTTGTGCTTCCAAGAAACTCTTAAAAAGGGGAGCCTGTCATCAGGCTTATTCTCTTCACATTTTTCTCTTTGTCTTTTCCCATTGTTCTTGTCAGAAGAGTAGGTACAATGCCTAGGGCTGGAGGAGCCATTTATAGCCATAAGGATTATCTCCATTTGCTCAGGCAGTGTAACAAAATACCATTAACTGAGTGGCTTACAAAAACCAGACATTTATTTCTCACAGTTTTGGAAGCTAGAAGTCTGAGATCAGTATGCCAGTACATTGGTTTTAGTGAGGGCGCTCTTCTGGGTTGCATACTGTTAACCTCTAGCTGTATCCCCACATGGCTGAGAGTAAAGCAGAAGAAGCAAACTCTCTTGTGATATTTATAAGGCCACTAATCCTATTCATGAGTGCTCCACCCTATGACTTCATCTAATCCCAATTACTTCCCAAAGGCCCCACTTCCAAATACCATCACATTGGGAGGTAGAGTTTCAATATATGACTTTTGGGAGGACATAAACATTAGGTCCATAACAAGGGTTAAAACTATAGGCCAAAGATGGAGTTACAAAAAACACATTATCTTGGCTCCACAATGCTATCTTTGAGTGGCTACATCAATCCCAGACTGCCTATTTCTGGACTTCTGACATGATATAAATAAACTTGCTTTTGGTTTAGATCATCATTTCACGTGTAGGATCATGTTTATCACAGCTGAATGAAACCCCAGAGCAGGATTTTTAAATAAAAATTATGCATACTTGATTGAAAATGTATATTCTATAATTTTAGTACAAATTTTCATAAATATGTCTGTTTGTGCTTGTTAAATGTGTTTTCAAGTATAATGTGTACCACTGAATTTTTATTTCAACCTGTCACTTACTGCTAGACATATGTTGAAATCTTTTTTGATTATGGATTGTTAAATTCCCCTTGTAATCTTGGCATGTTTTTCTTGTTCCCTGAGGCAGTTTTACTAAGTACAAAAAAATTTAGACATTTAATTTCTTTCTGGTTAATTGTTCCTTTTATGCTTATGTAGCAAATCTTTTTGAACTAACAGTGAATTTTCATTCATTCATCTCCCCCTCATGGTGCTTACATTATAGTTGGCAGGGTTAGAGTGGAGTGGAAGAAGGTGGATGATAAATCAGTAAGTGCAGGGAAAGAGCATGCAGAAGGAGATAAAGAGTGGGGAGGTTGAGGTTTATATTCTGTAGAGGATGGGCAAGAAAAACCTCCCAGATAAGGGGTTTGAAGAGATCAAAATGAATTGAGAGAGAAAAGTTTCTGAACTGCATGTGGGGTGTTACAGCAATTGCAAAGAGGACAGTGAGCCTGAAGTTGAGCAAATAAAGGCAAGGGTGGAAAGAGGTAAAATCAGAGATGTAGCACGTCCTGATTATGTAAGTCCTCATAAGCCACTATAAAAACTTTGCCTTTTACTTTCAATGAAGTGGGGATCCATTAGAGGGTTCTGAGCAGAGATGTCGATAATATCACTTATGTTTTAAAAGGACCATTATGGCTATTATGGTTAGAATTGACTGTAGAGAGATGAGGGCAGAAGCAGGAAGACCCGTTGGGAGGCTGTTATGAAATCCAGGTGAGAAATAATAGTGATTTGCGCTAGGGTGGCAGCAGTTGTTAGATTCTGGATACATTTTCAAGATAGAACTCTTGACAATATTTTCTGATGGGTTGGGTGTAGTATGTGAGAGAAAAGGTAAGTAAAAAAATGACACAATTAGAGGCTAAGTACTTCTGACATGAGCAAATCAGAATATCAAAGTTTCTAGTTCCTTAGTGGGAAAGGCTGTGGAAATATCAGGCATGGATGGCAGCAGTAAGGAGAAAGGAGTTTGGTTGTTAACATGTTAAATCAAACATGCCTATATGGCATCTAAAGTGGAGAATGTGTATAGTTTTCCATGAGTCTGGATGTAGAGATAAAGCTATAGATATAAATTTGAGGATCTTGAGCCTATAAATGGTACTTAAAGCCATGAGACTAGCTGTTAATCACCTAGAGAATGAGCATAGATAGGAAAGAAAAGAGGTCTCGGGACTAAGCCCTGGGGTACTGCAACTTTTACAGCGTGAGGAGTAACATGCAAAGGAGATTGAGAGTGGAGAAATAAGAAAATCGTATCTAGGAAAGCAGTGATAATATGTTTCAATAAGAGAACAATCAACTTTAACAAACGATGCTAGGTCAGGTAAGATGAGGAATTAACATTGGACTGAACATTGTGAAGGTCATTGGTGACTTTGTCAAAGGCAGATTCAGTAGTGATAGGGACAAAATCTTGATTGGGTGGGTTAGAAAGTGGAAGTACAGAAATTGGAGACAGTCAGGAAAGACAGCATTTCTTTTTGCCCTTAATGTCTATTTTGTCTAGTATCCATATAGCCATATCAACTTTTTTGTTATTATTTATGTGGCATATCTCCCTTCCTTTCTATTGTGGTAAAATATGCATAATATAAAACCTGCCGTTTTAACCATGCTTACTTTTCCCATTCTTTTAACTTTCTTTTTTTTAAAATATAAATTTATTTATTTTAATTGGAGGTTAATCACTTTATAACACTGTATTGGTTTTGCCATACATCAACACGAATCTGCCACAGGTATACACGAGTTCCCCATCCTGAACCCCCCTCCCTCCTCTGGGAATTTATGTTTTTATTGTGCCCTTTGTAAACGTGAAAAATCATACTTGGATTTAAAATGTTCTAGTCTTTTGTACTATTTTGATATAGATAAAATATTCACAGATATTTACGTGGTTATGGATGCTTAAAAGCTCAAACAGCCCTTAGAAGAAGAGACATAAATAACTTACAAGTCAGAATATAGAAAATTGAAAACAAAAAACTTTGTTCTTAAAAAAAGGGCTAGAAAGCAAGAAAAAGAAACAAAAATAGAAAAAGTAGGACAAATAGAAAGCATGCAATAAGATAGTAGAAATAAATCCCATAATGTTAATAATCATAATAAATGTAATAGAATAAATTCACCAGCTAAAATATTAAATACTGTCACTGGAATAAAAAAATGCAAGTTACCATCTGTTTATAAAGACATCTAAAACATAAGGACAGAAAAAGTGGAAAGTCAAAGGGGTGAGGTTATATTAATATCAGACAATACAGAGTTTAAGGCCAAAAATACTAAAAATAAAGAGAATAACCACGTAATGATAAAGAGTTCAGTTCACTAAGAAGTTTTAATTCTAAAATCATATGAATTAATATGTAATATCTCATGTTTGCCAAGGGGAAGGGGGGTGGGATAGGATAGTATTGAGAGTTTGGGATTAGCAGTTACAAACATTATATATGGGATGGGTAAACAACAAGGTCCTACTGTGTAGCACAAGGAACTATATTCAATATCCTGTGATAAACCATAATGGAAAAGAGTATGAAAAATATTTAAGGTTATGAATATATGCATAGAACTGAGTCACTTTGTTGGACAGCAGAAATTAATACAGTGTAAATCAACTATACTTCAATAAAAATTTTTTAAAATGAAAAAAATAGTCTTAAAACATACAAGGCAAAAGTTGACAGTACTACTAGGGAAAAAGAAAAGAAATCTACTGTATATCACACATTGCTGCTCTCAGCTATCACTTGTACTTTGCTATGATGTTGGGGGACAGCCCAGACTAGCTGTCTCTACTGAGCACCTTCAAGTAGCACCCCAGCATGTAGAGACACTTGGTTCTATCATAGAATTTATGTGAATTCAGGCATGTTAACCTAAGCTCTCTAAGCTATAGTTTTCTCATCAGTAAAACAGTAATAAAAATATCTATCCCTTGGGGACATAGTGGGGAATAAAGTATATGGTGCATATGTTGAAAAGTGTTTTCTGCCCATCACTTTCCTAGCTGGTTTTGCCTGGACGAAATGCCAAGATTCAGCAGAATCTCCCTTCCAAAGTCCCTTCTAGGTGCTCAGCAGGTATCCAGTGGATTTCCTTCTATAGGAGACTTATGAGTGTCCTGGGCCATGGAAAACAGGGTTGTCACAAGAAGTTTTCATAATATGTGCAACAAGGATGACATATTTATCATAGCAGAATGTGGACACTATGTTCACTTGTGGCCAGTTAGAGTGAATTGCTCTAAGTGTTTTCTCTCTTCCTAGTTGCAATTCCAACAGCTATGCCCCATAAGCCCTGGGAAAGATTGAACATGATTATACCCTGAGACCTGGAATGCTCATGGCTAGGTCATCTGCCTCTTTGCCATTTCCTAACTTTTTCTAGTCTCATCAGCTGAACAAGAAACTGGACTTAGGATCTCTCTCTGTCCAACCTACCCAAAATATATCAGAGAAAAGCCTGCTTTGTGGGGTCCAGAAATACCTTCACTTTGGTACCTTGCTGGGGGGACTTGCTCTGGAAAGCTCTCACTCTGTTATCCTGAAGTTGGTAAAAAAAATTTTTTAAAACCTGTCAAAACTTACTTGTTTTTTGTTTATCTTTCTAGCTCCCCTCTATTAGCTACAAGGACCACGACCAGCTTCACAATCACACTCTTTTCCAAGTTGCACTTTTCTTTCCCTTTCAGTGACTTTGGGCTTCCTGTTTTCCCTCCTTGACCATCTATAACACAAGAAAGAAGTTAATGGTGGAGTTATAATACATCCAGTAAATCTTAGATTCATTTGCAATAGGGAAAAATAGGAAACAGTCCAAATATCCATCAACTGGTGTATGGATAAATAAACTGTGATACATCCATACAGTGGCATATTACTCAGCAGTAAAAAGGAAAAAAAACTGTTATGTTGAGTGAAAGAAGCCAGGCACAAAAGATGGTGCTGTGTGACCCCATATATCTGGACTCCATATGACTCTATGACTCCATATGCTTGTAGATCTTGTCCCATGATCTCCCTCTCCATTGGATTCCCAGCAGATCTATCCCAAGAGTCAGTATTCAGCGAATTTTACATAGACATGCATACAAATAACTGTCTTGCTGGTACAAACAGATCTAAAATAAATATTCACATAGTATTTCTGATTGTTTTCTTTACTGGGATATAATTTACATGCAATAAAATACTGCTATCTTAGGGTATATAGGGTGTTGAGTTTTCACAATATATAGACTCATATAACCTCAACCCCTACCAAGGTATTTCTATCACTCCAGAAAGTTTCATCATGATCTCTTCCCAGTCAATCCTCTGCACCCAGTAGTAACCATTATTCTGCCTTCTATCACAACAGATTAGTTTTGCTTTTCTAAAACTTCAAGTAAATGGAATCATACAGAACGTACTCTTTTCTTTATGGCTTCTTTTGTCCAGCATATTGCTTTTGAGGTTCCTCCATGCTGTTGCTTTCCAGGTAGCATAGTGGTAAAGAACCCGTCTGCCAATGCAGGAGATGCAAGAGACATGGATTTGATCCCTGGGTCGGGAAGACCCCATGGAGGAGGGCACGACAACCCACTCCAGTATTCTTGCCTGGAGAATCCCATGGGCAGAGGAGCCTGGTGGCCTACAGTCCATAGAGTTGCAAAGAGTTGGACATGAAGTGACTTAGCACACACACACCACACTGTTGCAAATATCAGTTTTTTGTTCATTATTGCTGAATAGTATTTCATTGTATGGATGTATCAGAGGTTGCTAACCTATTGTTGAATAGTTTGGAGCTATTACACATAATGTTGCTATGCACATCCTTGAAGGGCATTGAGTTGGTTTCTGAAACGAAAGCCATAATATCCTTCAAGAATGGTCAGTGTTTGGCTATGCCATAAGTCAGTTTTAGAAACTATGTGAGTCATTAATTGGCAGTCTGGGAAGATGGATAATTGGAAACCTGCATTGCATATGGCACTGATGTGCTGGTGTTGGTTATTAATCAAGATTGCCATGGTCACCACTATGAATTAATAATAGGAGCCTGGCCATGCTAGTGATTAGGGGACTTTGAAGTGTCCTCTGGCAGTCCCTGTAGTCCAGCCATGGGCGGCTTCTGCTGGTCAGTTAATGATTGGCAGCCAGAGGAATCAGAGGCAGAGTCCTGGGGACCTGTGGTGAGCAGAGACCAACTATTTTGAGTTGGTCAGTCACTGGGGGACTTGGTGCACAACTGGTTTCCAGTGTTTAAGAAAGGAGTGGGGAGGGTGAGTCTGAGTTTTTACCTCTGTCAGAAGAGGGAGGGCTAGGCAGGTTGCTGTGGATGTGTACTGAAATATGCAGAAGCTCAGTTTATGCCCACCAGATGTTGTTTTCCTTCAGCCTGAGCAATTTGAAGATGATGGAAATAAGGATATTGTTTATTGGGAGCTGATCCAGTAAAGGGTTCAGAATCACAGACTGACTTTGGAGTCAGCTGACTTGGCTTAAGTATTTCCTGGTCCTTCTCTGGCTAGCAGTGTGACCTTGGAGTAACTGACTTAGCCTCACTGTGCTTCAATAGCTTCTGCTGTCAAATGGTCCTAATGATAATCACTGTCATGTAGCTGGCTAGGTTACAGTGAAAATTAAATGAGGTACCTGATATTGATCACCAGGGCCTCAGGGCAGGGCAAATGTGTCATAGGAGGGGCAGATTCCAGACTCACTGCCCCTGAGACAGTTCACTACCCCACTGCTGAGGGTGAGCACCACGTGGCTGGTTTCCCCACATCCAGAGCCCTGAATATTTCAGTGGAAAATGTGATGCAGCCGGTGGAGGAAAGGTGGGATGGAAGGGTCAGCCCCACACCCTGGGGCAGAGGGATGCAGCTCCCTGTAGGGTGTCTGTAGGAGAGGTCTGGGCGGGGGTGACTATTGGCCCCAGACATGGAGACACTATGGTTGATGCCCAGCATAGACCCTCCACTCCCTACTGGCCCTGTGCTTGTGCTCAGCTGATCCCCACTAGAGCCTGCTTTCCCCCCAGCACAATATTGTTAATTAATCTATAGACCTAATTCAGATTTCACCATTTCCCCCACTAATGTTCTTTTTTTAAGATCTTCTACAACCTTTAACAGTTTGTCTGTCTTTGTCTTTAATGATCTTGATGCTTTTGAAGAGTAAAGTTCAGGTATTTTGTAGAATGTCTCTCAATTTACATTTGTCTGATATTTTCTCATGATTACATTGAGGTTTTGCATTTTAGGAAGAATGCCACAGGAAGGTCCTTCTCATTAGGAGGTATGTGATTATTTGGTTAAGGTAACATCTGTTGGTTTCTCCATTGTAAAGATTCTATTTTTCATATTGTGCTTAATAAATACCTTGAAGGAGATACTTAGAGACTATGTAAATATTCTGTTTATAGTCAATCTTTTGCCCACTAATTTTAGCATCCATAAGTGGATCTTGCCTATAATTATTACTATGGTGCTAGAGCTAAGTTGCTAAGTTGTCTGACTCCATGTGACCCTATGGACTGTAGCTGCCAGGCTCCTTTGTCCATGGGATTCTCCAGGCAAGAATACTGGAGTGGGTTGCTATTTCCTCCTCCAGGGGATCTTCCCATTTCAGGGATCAAACCCACGTCTGTTACGTCTTCTGCATTGGCAGGTGGGTTCTTTACCACTAGTGCCACCTGGGAAGCCCATTACTATGGTGTTTGCCCAACAGTGGTTTCATATTTCACTCATTCCTTCTACATTTATTAATTGATATTATTCTATTAATATAAGAATATTATATTAATAATATAATGTAATTATTATATTGTATTATTTACTTGTTTATTTATTCACTTTTTAATTTATATCAGTATGGACACATGGATATTTATTTTATTCTCTTGGTTATCCTCCAGTATAGTAGTCCTTCCTTATCTGCAGTTCAGTTGTCTACATTTCAGTTACTCATGGTAAAATGTGGCCCCAAAATATTGAATGGAACATTCCAGAAATAAACTCTTTATAAGTGTTAAATTGTGTGCCATTTTGAGTAGTGTGATTAAATCTCCCACCATCCCGCTTGCTCCTGCCTGGAGCTGTGAATCATCCCTTCATTCCGTGTATCCACTCATTTGCTGCAATATCACAGTGATTGTGTTCAAGTAACCATTATTTTACTTAGTAATGGCTGCAAAGTGCAACAGTAGTAATGCTAACAGTTTGGCTATTATCTTACTGTGCCTAATTTATAAATTAAACTATATCATATGTATGTATGTATAGGGAAAAATAATATGTATAACGCCCCATACTATCTGTGGTTTCAGGCATCCGCTGGGGATCTTGGGACATAATCCCTATTGACAAGGCAGGGACTACTGAAGTAGCATCACTTATTGTGTTGCTCAAATTGTTTCAGCTGTGTCCATTGGGAGCTCCTTCAGGTTGGCTCCTGTGTCCTTTTTTATTGTTTATAAACTTTAAAAATCTATGATAGCTTTAGATATATTTTTTAAAAGTTTTAAAGATAGTACAGAGAGTTCCCATATACTCTTCATCCAGTTTCCCTACTGTTAACATCCTGCATTGCTGTGGTATGTTTGTCACAACTAAGGAACCAACACTGGTACATTACTTTTAATATTAACTAAACTACACACTGTATTTGCATTTCCCAGCTTTAATGTCCTTTTTCTGCTCCAGTATCTCATCCAGGACATCACATTACATTTATTCATCATGTCCTTTTGACTTCTCCTAGACTGACAGTTCCTCAAACTTTCCTTGTTTGTGATGACCTTGACAGTTTTGAGGAGTAATGGTCAGGTGGACTGAGCATTCTTCAGTTGGTTTTATTTGCCATTTTCTTCATGACCAGACTAGGGTTTGAGATTTTAGGAGAAATACCACAGAAGTGAAGTACCATTCTCATCACTTCTATCAGTGGTACATGCTATCAATGTGACATCACCAATAATGTTAATCTTGATCAATTCCCTAGTATATATTTGCCAGATTTCTCCACTGTAAAATTTCTCCCTATCCCCCTTCTATACTCTATTCTTAGGAGAAAGCAAGTTGCTAAACACATGCAACCTCCAAACCCCAGGGATAAAGAGAAGATTTTAACCACCACCTCTTGGAAGGGAGAGTATCTACACATTTGAAATTCTCCAAATAATTTGTCTCATCTGTCCCATTTACTAATTTACTTAATCATGTATTCATATCAGTATGGACTTATGGATATTTATATTTATTTTATGGGTTATAATCCAATACTATAATTTTTTTTTGTTACTCAAATTTCCATTTTTTGTCATTAGGAGCTTCTCTGAGTTGGCTCCTGTATCTTTTTGACATGCCCTGAGGTATTTTTTAAATTTTATTTTTAATTGGAGGATAATTGCTTTACCATGTTGTATTAGTTTCTGCCATACAACAGCATGAATCAACCATAAGTATACACATGTTCCTTCCCTCTTGAACCTCCCTCCCACCTCCTACTCCATCCCACCACTCTAGGCTGTCACAGAGCACTGGGTTGAGCTCCCTGTGTTATACAGTAAATTTCCACTAGCTATCTTTTTACATATGGTAATGTATGTACTCTCTCAATTCATCCCACCCTCTCCTTTCCCCTGCTGTGCCCACAAGTCGCCCTGTGTCTTTTGAGTATTTTTTAAAAACTATTTATTTATTATTTGTTGCTGCAGTGGTCTTCTTTGGTGCATGCTGGCTTTCTCTAGCTGTGGCAAGTGGTGGCTACTCTGTAGTTGTGCTGCGTGGGCTTCTGCTTTCAGTAGCTTATCTTGCTGCAGAACATAGGGTCTAGGGCATGCAGGCTCAGTAGTTGCAGCTCGTGGGCTCTAGAGCACAGGCTCAGTAGTTGTGGTGCATGGGCTTAGTTGCTCCACGGCATATGGGATCTTCCCAGATCAGGGATCAAACCCTTGTCCTCTGCATTGAGCATGTTCTTACTTTTTGGCACCACAAATGTTTCAGGTTCATCTTGCAGTTTCCCTCCTCTAATCCTGAACTCAACCACTTCTCCAAAAAGCCCTAATTCCTGTTACTGGAGAACGGTATTGAGAAGCCAGTTCTGGGCACTAAGTCTGTTTACTGAGAATCTTGTTTTCCTGTTTCCAGTGTTACCTAATGCATTCTTAGAGTTCAATTAAGAGAAACCACGCAGTAGATTGTAGAGAGCATATTTAATATAAGTAACTAACTATAACGGAGCAACCCTACGTCCAAGGAACAGTGGCTGCAAGGGCGCAGGAAGGCCGAGAGGAGCTACTCCACATTCAAGGTCAGGAAGCGCAGCGGTGAGGAGATACCCCTCGTCCAAGGTAAGGAGCAGCAGCTTCACTTTGCTGGAGCAGCCGTGAAGAGATACCACACTTCCAAGGTAAGAGAAACCCAAGTAAGACAGTAGGTGTTGCAAGAGGGCATCAGAGGGCAGACACACTGAAGCCATAATCATGGAAAACTAGTCAATCTAATCACACTAGGACCACACCCTTGTCTAACTCAGTGAAACTAAGCCATGCCCTGTGGGGCCACCCAAGATGGGCAGGTCATGGTGGAGAGGTCTGACAGAATGTGAAGTATCTATTTAGGTCTTCTGTTCAGTTTTGACTGAGTTTTTTTGTTGTTATCGAGTTTTATAAGCTGTTTGTATATTTTTGAGACTAATCTTTTGTAAGTCACATCATTTGCAAATATTTTCTGCTGAAATGTAAAAATTTTAAATCCTCTCTCCTGATTTACAACTCAAACTGTCCCTCTCAAGTATGTAAGCACTAGGAAGACAGCACGTCCATTCCCTAGGGTCTGTGGGAGGGTAGGAGCTAATTTTGGTGAACATCAGTTAGCAAACACAGATGGGCTACGATCCCCTCACCTCCATTATATCTCCTAAAATCTATCCAGCCTGTGTTTCAGCTGAACTGAGCTTAAATGAGTTCTGTGTCACAAATTTCTCTGCCCTACTGCAATAGATTTTTAAAGAATTAATTTTTATTGGAGCATAGTTGATTTACAGTTGTGTGAGTTTCTACTGTAGAGCAAAATGAATCAGCCATACATATACATATACCCCCTCACTTTTGGACTTGGTTCCCATTCGTGTTACCACAGCTCATTAAGCAGAGTTCCCTGTGCTATAAAGTATGTTCTCATTAGTTACCTATTTTATACTTAGTATCAACAGTGTATATGTGCCAAGTCCAATCTCTCAGTTCCTCCCACCCCATCTCTTTTCCCTTTGGTATCCATATATTTGTTCTCTATATTTGTATCTCTATTTCTTCTTTGCAAATAAAATCATCTCTATCATGTTTCTAGATTCCACATATATGTGTTAATATACAATATTTGTTTTTCTCTTTCTGAATTACTTCACTATGTATGACACACTGTAGGTCTATCTACAGCTCTATAAATGACCCAATTTCATTCTGTTTTATAGCTCTGTAACATTGCATTATAAACATGTATTACTTCTTCTTTATATGCTCATCTGTTAATGAACATTTAGGTTGTGTCCATGTCCCAGCTCTTGTAAACAGTGCTGCTATGAAGACTGATACTGTCTTCCTTAACTGTTTCACTTCGTCTAGTGAAACTTTTGCATTAACATTACTCTTGGGTATCTGTCCATTCAATGTTTTCCAATATTGAACAAGACTCTAGGTTAATGTCACTTTTTAAATAAAGTTTAATTTCACATGCAAGCTGAATTGGTATTATCATAAAAAGCACACTTGTCTCTCATAAATATATACATATATAGTATTTATTTATTTTATCTCTTACCTGAAGCTTCTATTTATTTACTTTCAAAGATTTAAAAGACATTTATTGCTTTCAGAGTCATTACATTTAAACTGGAAGTTTAATTAAATTCATTCTTCACCGAATTCACCATCATTTTTTTTTTCTCTTGACAATCTCTTTACTTTTTTTTGTTTCTAGGCAATGATTAAAGTGATGAATAACAGGAGACGTTATTTAGAGGTAACCTTTAGGATTTACTCTTAATGGTCCAAAATGAAGCTTTCCCAAAAAACAATGAGGACTAAAAAATGCAAACTTTAGTGAAGGACTTACATAAAAAGGAGATTACAGTACAAAATTTAAATGGTCATACAAGTTAGCAAAATGCGTATGACTAAAAGAGATATGCATTTATTTTTAAGTTGCTGCTGCTGCTGCTGCTAAGTCGCTTCAGTCATGTCCGACTCTGCAACCCCATAGACGGTCTCCCATCAGGCTCCCCCGACATCATAATTCTTGTTTTAGCTACCAAATTTGATAACATGCAAACAAGACAAAAAGATTGGTTAAATTCTGTAAAGTAGTATTTAAGACATATCAAAAAATAAAAGTTAAAAACCTTAAGTATTAAGTTCTTTTAACTGACTAGAGGTTAAAAAACATAAGATGAATGTTAATTATTTTAGCTAGCTTGGTTATTTGTGAGTCTTATTTGTCTATGTACATTTGCAAGCAAAGAATGATTTTTCCAAAAGTATGGCAATTTGGCTGTCCATGTCTACATAGTCCAAAGGCAGAGAATGGAAAAAACTCAGGAATTATCCAAAATGTGTCAAATACTCTTCCTGAATCCTTGGGTTCTCTCCCCAAAGAATTTCTCTGTCAGGAGACTTCCATACTGTTTTTATTTAATAAACAACCATTCTAACAACTGCAAATTGACCAGCAAGCAGAGAACACATGGTAGGCCTGAGTTTTTTTAAGGATATCAAATCAATTTGATTTTTTGGTTACTGCAGAACTATTTATTCAAGGATATTGTTTGTGAATGAAAGCCTAAGCTTTGTGTACATGCAAATTATCAAGTTCCCAGGTGCCAGTATTAACTGAGCATGCAAAAGTAATTGCATGTTAGAAACTTCAGACTAGGAACTCCATGGGGTGAAAAAACATTTAATTTGTAGCAAAAGGTAAAAATAATGACATTTGTACCTTGTTTCTGCTCTATCTAATGGCTGGCAATATTTAACTGGCAAAAATAAGTTTTGAAATGTTTACCTTGGGCTTTTTGATATGTAAAATCTTGAATACACAGGACATCATGTTATAATCAGAGACTCAGAGGATTTGAGGCTTTGCGTTCACATATTTTTCAGTAAGTCAAAGTATAATAACATTTAAAACCCAAACAAAAAACTCCCCAAAGCTATGAGATTAAACTGAATCAGAACCATAAGTACTGCAAGGAAAATTTAGACTTTATATTTAATGACTTGTTAAATTTAAATTTTTTATTTCTGGGAAATAAAATTCAGACAATAGTTAATAGGTATACATTTCAATATGATAATTCCCTTTAATTAGCATTTGATAATTCATTCAATATGATAATGACCATTCAAAGTATATCTTAATTGATAACAAGGTCATGTTTTATTTTTTAAAAGATAGAATAAATTAAGAGAGATGGAATGACTGCTTTAAATTTACCCCCTAATCTAACATTGTTATTATTTTCTTTTACTTTGTAAAAGCCACTTAGTCATGTCCAACTCTTTGTGGCCCCATGGAGTGTAGCCCACTAGGCTTCTCTGTCTCTGGAATTCTCCAGGCAAGAATATTGGAGTGGGTTGCTATTTCCTTCTTCATGGAATCTTCCCAATGCAGGGATCAAACCCAGGTCTCCCACATTGCTGGCAGAATTTTACTGCATCTGAGTCACCAGGGAAGCCCGCATTTAATAATAAAAGAAGTTTAGCAATGTGGAGTAGTCCTTGGTATTTCAGTATAACATTCATATCTTTTGTGATGCTGGATTGGTAGAATTGTCATCTTGCTTCTCTCTGTCCTAGAGTATGAACCATAGAGAAACATTTCAGCTAAAGTTTACCCATAAATGTAGAAACTTATGGAGTGGGTTGCTATTTCCTTCTTCATGGAATCTTCCCAATGCAGGGATCAAACCCAGGTCTCCCACATTGCTGGCAGAATTTTACTGCATCTGAGTCACCAGGGAAGCCCGCATTTAATAATAAAAGAAGTTTAGCAATGTGGAGTAGTCCTTGGTATTTCAGTATAACATTCATATCTTTTGTGATGCTGGATTGGTAGAATTGTCATCTTGCTTCTCTCTGTCCTAGAGTATGAACCATAGAGAAACATTTCAGCTAAAGTTTACCCATAAATGTAGAAACTTCATTCATTTTCACCGAGGTATGTTGTTTAGCCAAGTGATAACAATGGATTGCCCTGGAATGCAAAAACAATAATAATATGGATTAACTAAGAAAATACTAAACTAGTAAAGGATACATTGGAATCCAGTTTGAAGTTTTTAGTTTCAATCAAATGGTTAGAAAATAGCAGAGCAAATTAATCATGCTGGGATGAAGTAATTGAAACTATTTCAACCCCCCCTTCTGACCAAACTTAAGAAACAGAATTATTGACAATAATAGGTCATTGGACACAGTATAGTCATTCATTCATTCATCTTTAAACAAATATTTTTTCTCTTTGAGTTAAGATATTTGGAGAATATAAGAATCTTTTCTTAAAAAATTAGGTGAGAATATATGGCATTAAACCATTTATTTCTCCTTGGTTTGTATTACCCATGATGCAAATAGTAGGGTATCTTCATCCTTACATTGCTGTGATATAGTTATTATAAATCTATCTTGCCATTTCAATAATAACTTGCACTGTCTACTTTTATTTTGTATCTAGCAAAACATCATCATCCCAATGTGCCAAGAGAAGCTAACAAGAAAACTTATTCCAAATATGTGAGATGCCACCTAAGGGAAAATTTGGCAATGACCTCACCTTTGTGAGTGTCCTTTGAGATCTTTGGGGGCACTTTTTATTTTGATGCTGCATTTGATACGAAATGACATTTGCCTTGAGCTTCCCACAGCTGATACTGATGTCACTGGGCTATGTCCAGATTGACTGGTCTACAGCCTTTTGGGACAATATTTCCTTTAAAGGAAGCTTACTTTCAGTTAAATAAAGGAAAATGCAATGGTGATATGAATCAGGAGTGTCATAGGTAAGCATTTTTGGAGGCATTTTAACATATGTTTATCCTTTCTATAATTCTTCTGTTTGTAATATCTTTAAAAACAGATCTATGATTCATTTAAAAGTTTTTTTTATAAAACATACACCTTCACTCATTATTAAGTTTGGGCATCTATTGTGTGTGCAATAAAAGCTAGTTGTAGAAAAATTATATATATCCACCATGAAGAGTCTATAATCTAGTGTGTTAAATAAAACTGACAAGGAAACAAACTTCATATATCCTGATTAATAACATTAAAGGGGTTAGGGAAGCTTTTGTAATGAAGGTAGAATTTGAGCACAACCTTATAGTTGATTCAAAATACTTTCATAATGGTAACAAGATTTAAAACACTCCACATGAGCAAATGACAACACAATGCAAATCATACAACAAATGCAAGATCTAAGAAAATGTAGCATAAACTGAGAAACATTTCAAATATCAAATGACAAAATGCAGGAAATAAATATAAGAAAAATATGATATTCCCAGCCAGAAATGAATATAAAGTCTAAGATACTCAAAGAACAATTGGTTTGACTAAATGTATAATAAGGAACATAAAAAATGTAGATGAGAAAAATCAGGAAAATAAAATTGAAATTTAAAAAAGTTATTTGAAAGGATCAAAGAAAGGACAGTGTCTGCACACTCTGCACCACAAACTTCTCACAAATGAGAAAAATTGTGGATAGAATAAGACCACAGAATCCTCAGTGTGCAGGAGGGGTTCTGCCTTGACAGGCAAATCACAAAGTCTTATTCTCTCCTCTTAATCAAATGATTCTCTCAAAAGTCTTAAGCAAATGGGAAGGGACAAGTATATTGCTAGGCAAAGGATCTGAGGGAAAAATGAAAAACAGAAGCAGAAAACTCTTGAGGCTAAGATCCTAGACTAATTCTATGAGAGGAGCAGACATAGGGTCAGAAACCTCTTGCACAAAACGTGTCACATTTACACAGCAAAATTTAGCCCATGTAAGAAGCAGCAGAAACATTGAAAAAGCTAAACTGGCATTATGTATAGAAAATTCTAACCAACAACAGCAAAATCAACACTTTTTTGAATAGATTTTTTTAGAGCAGTTTTAGATTCACAATGCAGCATAAAATACAGTTTCCAGATAATCCCTGTTCACACACTTGCACAGCTTCCCCCACAAGTAGCATCTCACACCAGAGTGGTCCATTTGTTACAACTGATAAATCTACATTGACACACATTTATATCTCAAGATCCACAGCTTACCTTTGGGTTCACTCTTGGTGTTGTACATGTTACAGATTTTGACAAAAGGATAAATAAATTATCCAACATTGTATTATCATGCAGAATAATTTCATTGCTCTCAAAATTCATCTCTCCCTCCTCTCAACCCCTGGCAACCACTGATCTTTTACTGTTCCTTAGTTTTGTCTTTTCCAGAATGTCATGTGCTTGGAATCATACAGTATGTAACTTTCTCAGACTAGCTTCCTTCATTTAGTAATAGGCATTGAAGATTCCTCCATGCCTTTTCATGGCTTGATAGCTTGTTTATTTTTAACTCTGAATAATATTTCATTATCTGGATGTACCACAGTTAATTTTTCTATTCACTTGCTCAAGGACTTCTTGATTGCTTCCAAATTTTGGCATTTATGAATAAAGCTGCTATAAACATCCACATGCAGGTTTTTTTTTTTTGGACATAAATATTCAACTTATTTGGGCAAATACCAAGTAGCACAATTGCTGCCTCATAACATGAGATATCTTTTTTTGTAAAAAAGAGCTGCCAAACTGATTTCCAGAGTGGCTGAACTATTTTGACTTCCCACTCACTATGAATGAGGGTTTCTGTCGCTACACATCCTTTGCATGGTTTTCTGTTGACAGTGATTTGGATTTGGCCATTCTATTAAGTGTGTAATAGTATCTCATTGTCATTTTAATTTGGAACTCCCCAACGGCATATGATGCTGAGCATATTTTCATGTTTCTTTACCGTCTCTATGTATTCTTTGGTAAGATATTCATTCAGGTCTTTCGCCCATTTTTAACTAGATTGTTTGTTTCTTTTACTGACTTTTAATAGTTCTTTGTGTGTGTTGGGTAAGAGCTCTTTATCAGATATATGCTTTGCAAAGATTTCCTCCTAGTCCATGCGTTGTGTTCCAATTCTCTCTACATTGTCTTCTTCAGAGTAGAAGTTTTTAGTCTTACTGATTTCCAGTTTATCAGTGATTTCTCTCATGGATTGTGCCATGTTAGTGTGCTGCAACTAGAAAGTAACTGCCATATCAAAAATCTCTCAGATTTTCTCTTATTCTTATCTCTCAATATTTTATCTTCTAGTGGTTTTATAGTTTTCATTTTATATCTAAGTCTATAATTCATTTTGAAATAATGTTTGTGAAGGGTGTAAAGTATATGTCTAAATTTTATTATTTTATGTGGATTTTCAGCTGTTTCAGCAACATTTGTTGAAAAGAGAAAATGTTACTCCACTGTATCACTTTTGCTCCTTTGTCAAATATCAGTAGATGCTGTATACAAGTTCTTTTCATATCTACATAAAGCATTTAATAAGATGCACTGTTCTATCAAGTAAACCATAAAATTTTTAAAATTTAAAGTATACAAATTGTTTTCTTTGACTACAAGAAATGAATAACAAAAAGCCAGAAAAAGTTCTCAAATATATAAAAATTAAACAATGTAAAAGCAGCTCATGTCACACAAGAAATTTAAAAAAATGATATTTTGAATTAAATAAATTGGAAAACATATTTACAATTTCTTTTAAACAACAAAAGCTGTTGTTTTCATAGTATGAAATGCTATAATATAATAAAATAGATCTTATTCAGTTAAAAGTTTATATTAGAAAAAGATATAAGACTTATTATCCAAGCTTTTGTCTTAGAATCTAAAAACAAGCAGATTTTTTAAAAAGACAGTTGGGGAAGAATGACTAAAAAAAATAAATAATAAAGATATCGGAAAATAAAATTTTAAACATATAAAAAATAAAAATCAATGAGAACAAAATCAACTTCTTGAAAAGAGAAAATGTATACACTTTTAGCAGGACTGATCAAGAAAAAGAGAAAGAAGAAATAAATCATCAATACTAGGCATGAAAGAGGAGCTATCACTGTAGATCTTACTTACATCAATGTACCAGTAAGTATATACCATGAATGACTTTACACCAATAAAAATGAGGATTTAGATCAAACTCCTGAATGACATACACTATAAAGACGTACTCACACTTACAGAGAAATGGATAACTTGAGTATTTCTGTGTCTATTAAAATAATTAACTTAGTAATTAAATATAAAACCACTTTTCAAAAAAACTTCCAAACCTAGAGAGTTTACTGATGAATTCTACTATTAAAGTTGGAAGAAATTGTATCAGTTCCACACACACTGTTCATACATGGGGAATAGTTCCTAAATTATTCTAAGAGATCATCATCAAACTGAAAACAAGCAATCTGCTGTGAATATAGATGCAAACATCCTCGATAAAATATTAGTAAATTGTGCTGCTTACTATATAGAAAAGATAGCACATCATAACTAAGTGGGAATTTTTCCAGGTAAGCAAGTTTAGTTCAACATTAACAAGTCAGCCAGTGAGATTTATCTATAAAATACTAAATATAAAATTCATATAATTATCTCAATGTATGCTGAAATACCACCTTACAAAATTCAAGATCTATTAATATTAAAACACTAATAATAAGTTATTAAAGTCTACCATCTACACTTGGCACAATACTTTATATTTTACTTTTTGTCCTAAATTCAGAAACAAGTCACTAATGATTGTTCTTATCACTTCCATTCAGTATTTTCCCAGAAACCCTAAGCAAGGAAATGAAGCAAGGAAAAGAAAGGAATGGATGCATAGAGATTGGAAAAGAATAAATAGATGTGTTTATATTTGAAGATAACAGTCATTTATGTAAAAAAAATCAAAGGAACTATACAATGTCTTCTAGATCTAATAAATGAACTTAACAAGGGTTTAGGACAGGAGTAATAAAGAGTATTAAGTGCATTTCAGGAACAATTACATGTTTAAATTTTTAAAATTCACTTACAATAACATCAAAGATATAAAATTCTCAGGTATAAATATAACAAAGAATATGTAAACTTTGTGCTCTGAACTTTGTAAAACACTTATGAAAGAAATCAGATAGACTATCAATATAAGAGGAGAGACCTTTGTTAATGAATTAGATCGCCAATATTGTTAAATGCACACTTTCTCCAAACTGATACATAAAAAAACCCTCTCAATCTTCTATTTTCTTAAGATGCCAAAAAAAGTGATTCTATAATTAATATTGAAAAACAAATGAACTAAAATAAGCAACACAGTTTTGGGAAAAAAAGAACAAAACTGAAATGTTCAAACCAGCAAAATCCAAGACATTATAAAGCTGTAGAAATTAAGACAATATAGCGAAGAAGTGAAGTGAAGTCGCTCAGTCGTATCCGACTCTTTGCGACCCTGTGGACTGTAGCCCACCAGGCTTCTCCGTCCATGGGATTCTTCAGGCAAGAACACTGGAGTGGGTTGCCATTTCCTTCTCCAAGACAGTATACGCAAATGTTAATCTCTTCCTGATCCATCCTCACAGACACAATCAGAAATAATACTTTACCAGTCCAGTCAAGTTGACTATAAAAGTAACCACCTCAGACACTGAGACAAAAGATACAACCACTATAGGCGCTACTGAGGCAAAGAAAGGAGGCTAAAGTTTTCCAAAGAATAGCATTAATATAGGCAAAGTTCCTATTGGAAGAGGAGCTAGTGCTAAAGAAAGGCTTGCTTTATAATAGAGTCCAATGCTAAAAGAGTGGCAGAATAAAAAGTAACAGATGCATCACCTCCCAGACACCATGAAGAATTTGGTCTACACTGGAAGAACAATCAGAATGCATTCAACCTATTTTATTTTAATGGAGGAGGCATTTTCAAATGTGCATTTTGAAAAGATAACTGTGATTGCATGGAGAATAAAACCGTGTAGGCATGTGGTGGCTACTGTGGGATGCCGAGGAGGAAGGCATTTAGTTGCCCAGTAATACAAAATTAGTCTCTAACCTTGTGCTTTATACACACCTGGCAATGCTGTCCTGATTTTTGTATTCTTCCCCTACTGTGATCTCCTTTTCCTCCACCCTGGCCTGAGTGTCATGCTATGCTCCTTGTAGGCAATAATCCTTCTGATCTCAGGCTCCCCAGGCCAGAAGAACCTGGGCGAACACTAGGGAAAACTGAGACAGAATTTGGAAGCTCTTTCACTTATGTTATTGTTTTTAAAGCTTTTCATTTTGCATTGGGGTACAGCTGAATAACAATGTTGTGATCGTTTCCAGTGAACAGTGAGGGGACTCAGCCATACATACACATGTATCCATTCTTCCCCCCAAACTCCTCTCCCATCCAGGCTGCCATGTAACACGGAGCAGAGTTCCCAGTGCTGTAGAGTAGAGCCTTGTTGGTTAGCCATTTTAAACACAGCAGTGTATACTTTTGTGATCTGAGAGCTGTTAGGCAGTAGAATTAGTACAGGATATGTTAAGGGTGGGGAATCAGAGGAGACACTAGCAGATTAATAAAATGCTTAACAAAGTTAAATTCTGCTGGAAAAGATTATAAGAGTTGATTTTAGGATATTCTCTATGTCACTCTGCACTTCCCTCCTTTCCCTTCTCCTATCTCCCTTCATTCTATTCTTTCTGTATTTGCCTATCTTTCCCTAGAACAAGCTAGTCTAACTCCACAGTCTCAGTGAGATATTTTCAATATCTCTATTATTATGCTCATGCATATGCACTTGACTTTTTAATCTACTTATTTTCAATTTGTCCATCTCTATCTTCTCTGTGTATTGTCACCCTGCTTATTTAACTTATATACAAAGTACATCATGAGAAATGCTGGGGTGGAAGAAGCACAAGCTGGAATCAAGACTGCCAGGAGAAATATCAATAACCTCAGATATGCAGATGACACCACCCTTATGGCAGAAGGTGAAGAGGAACTAAAAAGCCTCTTGATGAAAGTGAAAGAGGAGAGTGAAAAAATTGGCTTAAAGCTCAACATTCAGAAAACTAAGATCATGGCATCTGGTCCCATCACTTCATGGCAAATAGATAGGGAAACAGTGGAAAGAGTGTCGGAATTTATTTTGGGGGGGCTCCAAAATCACTGCAGATGGTGACTGCAGCCATGAAATTAAAAGACGCTTACTCCTTGGAAGGAAAGTTATGACTAACCTAGATAGCATATTAGAAAACAAAGACATTACTTTGCCAACAAAATCCATCTAGTTAAGGCTGTGGTTTCTCCAGTGGTCATGTATGGATGTGAGAGTTGGACTGTGAAGAAGGCTGAGCACTGAAGAATTGATGCTTTTGAACTGAAAAATCACTGCAGATGGTGACTGCAGCCATGAAATTAAAAGACGCTTACTCCTTGGAAGGAAAGTTATGACTAACCTAGATAGCATATTAGAAAACAAAGACATTACTTTGCCAACAAAATCCATCTAGTTAAGGCTGTGGTTTCTCCAGTGGTCATGTATGGATGTGAGAGTTGGACTGTGAAGAAGGCTGAGCACTGAAGAATTGATGCTTTTGAACTGCAGTGTTGGAGAACTCTTGAGAGTCCCTTGGACTGTAAGGAGATCCAACCAGTCCATTCTAAAGAAGATCAGCCAGGGTGTTCATTGCAAGGACTGATGCTGAAGCTGAAACTCCTATACTTTGGCCACCTCATACAAAGAGTTGACTCATTGAAAAAGACCCTGATGCTGGGAGGGATTGGGGGCAGGAGGAGAAGGGGACGACTTAGGATAAGATGGTTGGATGGCATCACCGACTCAATGGACATGAGTTTGAGTGAACTCTCGGGAGTTGGTGATGGACAGGGAGGCCTGGTGTGCTGCGATTCATGGGGTTGCAAAGAGTCTGTTATGACTGAGTAACTGAACTGAACGGAACTGATTTCTGTTTACACCTTCTCTGTTAGCCAAAATGTAACCTTACTCTGGATTATCTTATCCTTTTAAGTGTATATCATACCAAACTATATGGAAGTTTAAATAAAATAATGTGACTCATGCTGGTGACATTATTATTCTTAATTATAATTTCTTCATATTTCTGTGGCAATATCCTTTGCTGAGTATATAATGTCAAGTCTAATATCAAGTATATAATACCAAGTGGTCACTTCTATGGGAAGTTGTCAACTAAATACTAGAAAATCTTTTCAGTGAGATTTGATGTAAACTATATGTGGTATTTCATAATATAAAGAGTAATATATGCTGAGGAGATTAATATATTAGAGTTCAGGACTTATGAGAACTAAAATAACTCGAAATATTCTCAGTATGGGGCTTCCCCAGTGGCTCAGATGGTAAAGAATATGCCTACGATGCAGGAAACCTAGATTTGATTCCGGGGTCAGGAAGGTCCTCTGGAGAGGGAAATGGCTACCCACTCCAGTATTCTTTACTTGGAGAACTCCATGGACAGAAGAGCTTGAAACACTACAGTCCATGGGGTCGCAGAGAGTCAGATAAGACTAGCAACTAACAGTCTCACTTTCTTCCACATTGTCAGCATATGTTACACTTATACACACATATTTGTGATTTACCTCTACTAAGAAGAGGTAGGCTTACTTCTACTAAGAAGCTGAAGATTTTGCATGATAAAGTCTAAAATAGTAGAGTTATTTACACCCCCTTAGAGCTAACGGCTTGTGCTTTCTGATACCGTGGCTCTGGAGCTGAGAGAAAATTGGCTGGTCCACTGCACTTGCTCCCTCTCCTTGTCAGCCTTTAGGTTATTTCATTCTACTAGTGCCATGCCCCTGTTTGAAATGATTCATTTTGTCAGTAGCTCCAGGTTAGTGATGTCAAAAGATGTAGTAGCACAACTTTTAAAATTATATTTCACCTTATGAATAACCAGGCTGAACTAATGTCGACCAATGCAAGAACCTGCTTAAACAGTAGGACATACAATGAATATTCATCTTCTGCTTATTTTTATGATAGATACCATGTTCATTAATTGCTTGCCACACAAATTGAGATCACTTTGCCAATCCTGATAAAGCTATTGTCTACTGCTAGTTTTTATTTTTTCCTAGTAAAAGAAAACAACAGGTTAACAGAACCAAAATTTAAAGAATTCTGAATTTTTCTGAGATATAAAATTAAATGTGCAATTTTTCAACTGGATAAGGAAAAGTTTGCCATGAAATGGATAGTTGATCCCCCAGATTTTTTAATGCATAACTTTAAATATTTATCATTTTTGCTATGCTTCCTAGAAAAATAGTGAGTGAATTGTAGTTTTAAATAATCTATTTTTTCAGGAATCTTTAAAGAAGAATCAGTTCAAGTTCAATTCAGTTCAATCATTCAGTTGTTTCCGATTCTTTGCAACCCCATGGACTATAGCCTGCCAGGCTTCCCTGTCCATCACCAACTACTGGAGTTTGCTAAAACTCATGTCCATTGAATCAGTGATGTCATCCAACCATCTCATCCTCTGTTGTCCCCTTCTCCTCCTGCCTTCAATCTTTCCAAACATCAGGGTTTATAATTATAATTATATATGTACATGTGAGTTCTGTATTTACATGCAGATATATTCCTTATTATCATATTCAAATAGAAATGATGTAAATGGAGTGTGCAAAAATGGAGAATAAACATATCCCCTAATAACACATCAATGCAGTTTCAGAATGAAAGAATATCCCATTGGATTGTATTTATGAGTATAGGCTTACTTTTATGAAAGAGTAAAAGATTAATTTAAGTTTCCTTTAAACCTTAAAATGTGATGACTTCAACAATTCTGCTTTTTCCACATTTGAAAAATCATATTCTAAATATTAATAATGCAAGGTATTCTCACAATGGGCTTTCTCTGATGGCTCAGAGGTAAAAAAATCTGTCTGCCAGTGCAAGAGACACAGGTTTGATCCCTGGGTGGGGAAGATCCCCTTGAGAAAGAAATGGCAACCTACTCAGGTATTCTTGTCTGGGAAATCCCATGGACACAGGAGCCTGCTGGGCTAAGGTCCATGAGGTCACAAAGAATTGGACATGACTTAGCAACTAAACAACAACAATGCTCACAATGGTAGTATCACGGAAATGTTATCTTTTGTGTGCTTAATTTCATCTAGAAGGTGGGATGGGAATGGGGTGGGAGCGAGGCTCAAAAGGGAGAGGATGTATGTATACATTTAGTCAAACTCACTCCAGTATTCTTGCCCAGAGAATCTCATGGACAGAGGAACCTGCTGGGCTACAGTCCATGAGGTCCCAAAGAGTCAGACACAACTGAGCACCTAACACATAGATGATTCACACTGATGTACAGCAGAAACTAACACAATATTGTAAAGTTGCTGCTAAGTTGCTTCAGTCTTGTCCGACTCTGTGCGACCCCATAGATGGCAGCCCACCAGACTCCCCAATCCCTGGGATTCTCCAGGCAAGAACACTGGAGTGGGTTGCCATCCTTCTCCAATGCATGAAAGTGAAAAGTGAAAGTAAAGTCACTCAGTCGTGTCTGACTCTTAGCAACCCCACGGACTGCAGCCTCCCAGCTCCTCTGTCCATGGGATTTTCCAGGCAAGAGGACTGGAGTGGGTTGCCATTGCCTTCTCCATTGTAAAGTTACTATACCCCAATTAAATAATAAATTAGGAAAAAATATTAAAGTGATACCAGTCAGCAAGAGGGACTGCAGAACATGTATGCAGATGGAAAAGAGTGCTAACCTACCAGGCTGAAAGTTCCTCAAAGGAAAAAGGAAAATTTGCCTGAAACAAACCAAGTTAATGCTTAAATTGTAATGTGTTCTGGTTATATAAGATCACTGTATTACCATCATGCCTTTGGCGAAGATTTTCTGTTTGGTATGTACTGCGTTACCTATAATGATTTCATATTCCAACAAACTGACAAGCATTAATTCTCTTATCATGTCTTTCCTTGTCCTGCTTCTCCCAATGATTTGTTCCTCTTTAAAGGGTCTTATTTTGGAAGCTTAACTGTTGTTCCTGCAAATTATAGCCTGCCGAGAACTAGAACATTTTTGTATAAAATCTATATTGACTTTATTTGCATTCAATCCCTCCCTGCATAATATCTGTTCAGTCATCACAAATAATTACAATAGGTGGGCTTGGAATTTACACACCTGGAAAGGTCACTTGAGCTTGTTCTGAAGCATCACACTTTTACCTAACATCCTTTCAGTGCTGTCAAGACAGCAAGCACCTCTGGCCACTGTTTAATTTATGCAGTTTGTAAGATATTAGCACCCTGAGTCATTTTCCATGAATGCTGTGAACATAAGCTCTTAAAACAGTGACATGAATTAAGGTTACAGAACACTTGCACCCTTCATGCCTGAAAGTTTATTATCAGAACCCTTTTGATGATGACAGCTTGTCTCCTCTTCCTAGCGCTCGGTGCCCTGCATTTAAACAGTGGGGGCTTTAATCGAAGGGACACGTTTTCCTCCCTGTTCGAGCACTATAGTTTCACATCACAGTCACAGCCAGTGACACGCAGAAAGGTCTGTGCCCAACTATTTTCGACATTCAACATCAATCATCTTTCATCTGAGGCTGAACATGCGCCGTTAATCACTGAGGGAAATTGTGAATTTTGACAAAACAAATCACATTAAGTTTTAAATAAATGTCGTGCCCGGACCTGATTTTAACAAAGATGTTTGGTGGTTGTATTTCACCACTGTGTATGTGTGGGTGTTTCTGTGTTGTGTATATGCGTGCACCTTGATGTGTGAGAACACATAGCAGTCTCATTGCATTAGCACACACAGAGAGAATCATCGTCATTCATACAAGTGAAATGTGCATCAGTTCCCTTCAGTTGCTCAGTTATGTCCGACTCTTCGCAACCCCATGGACTACAGCACGCCAGGCCTCCCTGTCCATCACCAATTCCTGGAGTCTATTCAAACTTACATATACTTTAACTATCTATGCAAATAAGAGAAAGCAGACAGTATTTGAAAAAGCTAAAATTGGAGGTACTAATAAATACTCCACGCAGAAAAGAAAGACTGAAAACATCATAAGATAATGTCTTACCTGTGCTATATGGTGGTTTCACCCTCACGAGATGCCAAGTGGCCATTGGTCTAGCTATTGGTTCATACTGATGTAGTGCTTAGGAGAACTGCATTAATTCATGGGAGTTTCTGTTTCATGCAAAAGTTAAAATGGACTGTTGAGGTTTGTATATTAATGGAGGTAAAGATTAGGAGACAGAAAGCTTCATTTTTCACTCCAGAAGCTCAGTCTTTGTTTGGCATCTACAGAAGACTCACAGGTACACTTTCATTAACAATGGGACAGTCAGAAAAGTGTATTCAACTGTCAATACCAATGGCATACAAAAGGGTTGCATTAAAATGGGGCAAGGACAGAGATCCAGGGACAATTCTGTCTCAGTCCAGAAATGTATACTTAATTGGTCAAGACCCCCTGGAGAAATTTCTAATCAGAAATATTTCTTTTTTTTTTTTAATGAAGGCAACTAAATGACACTGCAAGAGTACACATAGATGGTGACAAATGTTCACTTTTAGAGAAATGTATAATGTATTTTGTAATGTTTGGATTCCTGTGAACATAGAGGGGCATAGTGATTTTTGATCTCATGACAAGAGTTCTTGGCAACCATAAAATATGGGTATGAATTGCTGGGGACAATGAGCCATTTACAGAGATTTTTAATTGCCTGTTAACACTTATATAATAACCTTTTCATTTCTCCTAGGTCTTTTAGCATCTAGCTATTAAATAATTAACACAGAAAGGGCAGTAGGGAAAAGTGAAATAAATGAATCAAATATTTTGTTCAAAACAAAAAAAAAACACTTCAACAGGTATTTATTGAACCAAACTAATTATGTTAAAGGAGAGTTATCATTAAATATTTTTGTTATTTTGCTTATGAGTAACAGTCCTCTAATAACTTTAGCATATTTATTAATATTAATGAGAATACCTAGTCTTTGTGTAAGATAATATATGTAGAGTTACGAGAAAGCCTTATAGTTTTTATTCTAGTGGGACAGGAAATTTTAAGAGCAAAATAAAATTAGAGCAGGTTACAATACACAGCCTAGTTAGTACTTTAGATAAATCAAACATTTCCCTTGAAAATGTGAAGTGTTACAGAAGTACTGTACACTTAATACAGAAACTGGGACCAGATAATTGAGTTAGGTGCCAGGTGGGTGATAAATCTAAGTTAGATTCACCTAAGATTTATGCACAGAATAAGGCAGAAAGACAACCATAAAGCAAAAACTAAACAAAGAATAACAACAACAATATTATGTGAAGGAAAATAAATGAGTGGGCGAAACTGTAGCTTTTTTCCAAGAGTCCTAACTTTCTGGGGAAGTATGTGTGCTTGGTTATTTATTTTCAGTTCAGTAGCATTGTGGCACCCACTTCTGGGATTTAACTTGCACTGTAGAAAAGTCAAATCTCCCAAGATCCCCTTCCTCCTGTACACAGGTCAGAATCTTCCAACAATGGGCAATTACAATAAAGATTTGGGCAAAATAGGAAAGGAGGTCATTATTTTCCAGATGGAGTCATAAGTGTGAATCAGCAAAGGTGAGTCCAAAATAGCCGTTGAGAGATTTTCCTGAGCATCACTGATGCTAATGATGGAGATTGAAAGAGAAGTAGAGCTTCTCACCAAAGAGTTTGGTGAGATTGACAGGGGCTTCAGGGTGAGATGATCCTGGATTTTCAGCAATTGCTGGCTTACATTTTCAGAACTCCCTGCTCTGGAGAAGCAGACTGATGTCATTGGTGACAGTTTCTCTGACCTCTGTCCATCCAACTTTACCAATAGTAATGTTATCCTCTCATTCTTTCTGTTAAAACTTTTCACTCATGTATTCTGTCCAATATGTTGTAATCCTTACATTCTCATTACTCAAAACAGAAGATGAAAGTCCTGCTGCAGTTTAGATTTGTTGGAGACACAGCCAAAAAAAAAAAAAGAAGCTTACTTAGAGGAATAAGAACGTTTGGCTGGGGAGGGGGGCGCTGTTGTTGCTATTGTTTTTGTTCAACAAAAATTTACTGTTTCTTATGCACCAAGAAAGTGGGGAGTATATCTGGAGTGAATGTATTAGCCAAAGTCCAGGGTCTTACGGAGTTTCTAACCTAGCGTAGTACATAGTGGTGGTGATGTCGGGAGAGGAGTATATAAGTGGGAAATTCTATCAAGGGGGCAAAATTGTAGGCCAGGAGTCTGGTTAAAAAGGGATTGCTAAATCCAGGTGAGACATGATAGTTGTTGAAACTACACTGGCAAAGGTAAAACCTTATAAATATATTTGAATGTTGATTCATTTTTTATTCAAAACATATATTGAATGTCTGCAGTGTGCAGGAAGTAACTGTATGGGACACTGGAAAGAAAATGAAACAAATAAAAAATGATGTAGAACCTTAGGTAATTTGAATCAGAAACATAAAAAAGAAGTTGACTATACATTGCTGCTGGGGCTGCTAAGTCGCTTCAGTCGTGTCCAACTCTGTGCGACCCCATACACGGCAGCCCAACAGGCTCCCCCATCCCTGGGATTCTCCAGGCAAGAACACTGGAGTGGGTTGCCATTTCCTTCTCAATGCATAAAATGAAAAGTTGGCTTTACCAAAAGGTTCACTCAGTTTTTCCAAAAGATATTATGGATATCTTCATATAGATATGCGAAGCTTTCTGCCAACCCAGTATTATACTGGCCTTCTCTCTGGCTCAGTGGTAGAGAATCTGCCTGACAATGTAGGAAATACAGGTTCAATCCCTGGGTCAGGAAGATGCCCTGGAGAAGGAAATGTCAACCCACTCCAGTTTACTTGCCTGGCAATTCCATGGATAGAGAAGCCTGGTGGGCTATAGTCCATGGGGTCACAAAGAGTCAGACAAGACTGAAGCAGCTTAGCAGAGCACACACATTCATGCGTATAATATCTGAGAAAATATACTTTTCTTTTTTCCCCAATAATATATAGTACAATTCTCATGGGATCCTCTCATAAGCTATATTCTTCACATTGACAGTTATAGGGAATTTTAAAATAGCTCTTTTTGAGGTTGTCATCTACAGACAAAATTAGGTCATACATAAGACACTGGTCAAGGTAAGAGAAAAATTGAGGACATTACCCAGTATTCCACAAATAGCGTGTCTCCTTCTGTTTTTGCCTTTGAATTTTTTGTCTTTCTCTGTGTGTGTGTGTGAGTGTTCACGTGTGTGTGTTCACGTGTGTGTGTTCACGTGTGTGTGTGTTCACGTGTGTGTGTTCTATGTCTGTGATACATATTCATATCATTATGTAACTGTTCATACTCATACACATAATACTTAAGAATAATTCAGAACATAGGTTAAAAAAGTTTGATTTGTTTTAAAAAAATAACTAAGGAAGATAATTCAGGTGATACAAACAAAGAAATTTAACACTTTATGAAGAAGGTAGTCTCTATCTCCAAGAGCTGGAAAACTGTAAAATAGGATGGAAAACAGAAAGTTTTTATAGGATAAAGAGTAAAGAACAAGGAAGACATAGAGAAGAGACTTATGGAAATGGGGAGAGGGGAGGAGAGGGTGAGATGTATGGAAAGAGTAACATGGAAACTTACTTTACTTATGTAAGCTAGATAGCCCATGGGAATTTGCTGTATGACTCAGGAAACACAAACAAGGGCTCTGTATAAACATAGAGGGGTGGGATGGGGAAGGAGATGGGAGGGAGCTTCAACAGGATGAGGATATATGTATACCTTTGGCTGATTCATGCTGCAGTTTTATAGAAGACAGCAAAATTCTCTAAAGCAATTATCCTTCAATAAAAATAATAATAATTATTATAAAAGAAAGAAAATCAATAAGGAAGAAAGAAGCCCAGAATGGAGCCCAGAATTGGCCTGGGGTTTGGGGAGGGGCAGGGGTGGCTGACTGGCTATATATGGTACTTGTAGTCAAGAGAAAGAGTAACAGGGATGCAAAACTTATCTAAGCTTGCTGACATGTCATCTCAGATGCAAGCTGTTTCATCTTGGGCCAAGACATTTATTTCAACATCTGAATGGAAGTGAGTGCATCATAACTCGATCCAGTAAGTCATAGGATATGTGTGTGTGCACGTGTGTGTGTGTGTGAAGTCATGTCCAACTCTTTGCAAGCCTATGGATTGTAGCCCACCATGCTCCTGTGTCCGTGGAATTTCCCAAGCAGGAACACTGGGATGGGTTGCAATTCCCTGTTCCAGAGGATCTCCCAACCCAGGGACTGAAACCACATCTCCTGTATCTCCTCCATGGCAGGTGGGTTTCTTACCACTAGTGCCAACCTAGGAAGCCCAAGCCATAGAATGGACAGAACAAATGAGATCAACACACAGAGAGTGCAAAGAAATACCCCAAGACCGAAATTAGACTCTGCTTTCTTTCTTGCACTGAGCATTTGCCGAGTAGAGTATTTGCTTAAAACGTTTGCCAGCTTGTTACCTCTGCTCATCATTTTCCTTTTCTGAAATGTGTTGTCTAAACGTGCATGCTTTGCTCTCTAGGTTATAACTTCTGCCTGTTTGGTAGGTTAAAAAATATGTTTTATAGATATATATAAAATGAAGTTGCTCAGTCATGTCTGACTTTGCAACCCCATGGCTGTAGTCTACGAGGCTCCTCCATCCATGGGATTTTCCAGGTAAGAGTACTGGAGTGGGTTGTCATTTCCTTCGTCAGTGGATCGTTCCAACCCAGGAATTGAACCCAGATCTCCCACATTGCAGACAGACATTTTACCATCTGAGCTACACACACATACACACACATTGTTCTCCAACAACTGCTTTGCTACTAGAAACTAATTTGGGATATCTACAAAGAAAGTTAAATTTTTCAGCAGAATAGAAAAGCAGCCAGTTGCTCTACGTTATTCTGTCTAATTTTTACACTGATGTAAACCATAAACTGGGTTATTGTTCAGGTCCTAATTCATGTCCGATTCTTCACAACCCCATAGACTGCAGCACACCAGGCTCCTCTGTTCTTCGCCACCTCCCAGAGTTTGAGCAAATTCATGCCCGTTGTTTCAGTGATACTAACTAATCTCATCCTCTGTTGCCCCCTTCTCCTCCTGCCCTCAATTTTCCCAACATCAGGGTCTTTTCCAATGAGTCAGCTCTTCACATCAGGTGGCCGAAGTATTGGAGCTTCAACTTCCACATCAGTCCTTCCAATGAATATTCAGAGTTGATTTCCTTTAGGATGGACTCATTTAATCTCTTTGTAGTCTGAGAGACCCTCAAGAGTCTTCTAAGCTACTAGATGCTATTTATCAATCAAAATCACTTCTCTGTACTCCTCTGAGAGACCAAAGTATCTAGATTGGCCTCCTATTCAGAAGCGATCTGAAATGTTGCACACTAGTAAAAGGTTGTTGCTGAACAAAAAGACGCTGGGATTCTTGGCCTCCAGAGGAGAAGAATTCAATCTGGGGCCAGAGACGAGGCTTGATCGCTCAGAACTTTTGTATAATAAAGTTTTATTAAAGTATAAAGGAGATAGAGAAAGTTACTGACATAGGCATCAGAAGGGGGCAGAAAGAGTACCCCCCTGATAGTCTTCAGCTGGATGTTATATAGTCACTAGCAGTCTGTTAATGAAAGAAACGAATGCCTTAAAACCAGAATGACACTAGGCCCCTCACCCATAAGATGCATTTCGGGATAATCTTGCCACCAAAATGTTCATCTGGGGCCATAAAATGATTAACTTGAATCTTGTAGAAGGGCAGATCACCACACAAATAGTTACATTTACATAGATTAAGTGAAAGTGAAGTTGCTCAGTCGTGTCCGACTCTTTGCCACCCCATGGACTGGAGCCCACCAGGCTTCTCCATCTATGGAATTTTCCAGGCATGAGTACTGGAGTGGGTTGCCATTTCCTTCTCCAGGGGATCTTCCCAACCCAGGGATTGAACCCGGGTCTCCCACATTGCAGGCAGATGCTTTACCATCTGAGCCACCAGGGAGTCTCCACCTACATAGACTAGGGGAACAAGATCTGAGCATAACATACTGGTTTGTCAAGTAGGTTCTGAGCCAAGAGGCGGAACCGACTTGAAGACAGAGTTTGGGGTAAACGCATAGTACATTAGCATAGCTTAAGACAAACATTTCCATAAGAAAAATGCATTGGTTAACTCAAGGTTTGAGAATAAGGTGTCATTTGGCAACACAGTATTTTAAGAGAAACCTCCGTTTAAATTTGTATAGAGAAGAAAAAAGTATTGCTAGTTTGTTTTCTCCTGCCACTTAAGAAAGATAAAAACGTCTGACATTTGCAGGCTATTTCCTCCACTTGGAGATCCATGGCCTTCCTGCCTGTTACCCTTTCACTAGGAATCAGTCTTTGCTTTGCTTTGGTTTGGTTTAGTTGCCACTTGTTTTTATAACAGCACAATCTGGTGCACTAAATCCTTTTTAGAAGATATCACTGCCCTTCTCTCTCCACTGCATTCTTGCTAGGAGTATTATTATCATTAACATAGGCACCATTCTACCTACATATTGTGCAGTTAAATGATCCCACCACATACTATCCAGGGGCTTCCCTGATGTCTCAGGGAAGAATCCATCAGTTGGTAAAGAATACACCAACAATGCAGGAAATGCAAGAGACATAGGTTTGATCCTCGGGTCAGAAGATCCCCTGGAGAAGGAAATGGCAACCCACTACAGAACTTTTGCCTGGGAAATCCCATGGACAGGGGAGCCTGGTGGGCTACAGCCCATGGGATTAAACAGACAGATAAAACTTGGAGACTAAACCACCACCACCACCAGCACATACTATCCAGGCTGCCCGAGAATCCCTTGTTCTATAATACATAGTACACAGACCAAACTGTTTGCAATCATCTGTTTAAAGAAGGATTTAATTTCAAGTGTTTTCGGGTAACTAAGGTAAAATTCAAAGACTGCTATTTTTAGATTTACTCACCAAAGTTTATGTTGGGAACACAACAACAGCAGTGAAATGCAATCTATATGGCCTGATTTCAGACAAGAAAGGCAACTCTCTCCTGGAAAATAGCCCCTCATCTGCAAAGCTGATGCCTGACATTCTTTTAAGGAGGACAGATAGGACTTTATCCCACAGTACCACTGAAAGCTAAAAATACAAGTACTTCAGAGAAGTAGCTCATTGATTTATATTTATTCCATGTTGTCAATGAGGGTGATCAAATCCTTTCCTGCAAGGAAATTCTGTTAGGAGGGAATTACAATTCTGAAGAGAATCAAAAGGGACTGCCCCTGAGGGAAGTAAAGCTGTTAAGCAAAGGAAGGTAGGTATCTCAAGGCCATTGTTCCCCTTCAACATTTTGCCTAAGGCCACCGTGATAGCAGCCCAGCTTGTTTAAGCATCTTGAAGAAATGAACTGGAGTGCTCTTTGAAGCTGAGGAGGGATTGTGCTAATGAAAGAGCCTGATTCTTAGTCTCCATTCTCTGCAGCTGCTGCTGCTAAATCGTTTCAGTCGTGTCTGACTCTGTGTGACCCCATAGACGGCAGCCCACCAGGCTCCCCCGTCCCTGGGATTCTCCAGGCAAGAACATTGGAGTGGATTGCCATTGCCTTCTCCAATGCATGAAAGTGAAATCGCTCAGTCGTGTCTGACTCTTCGCGACCCCATGGACTGCAGCCTACCAGGCTCCTCCATCTACGGATTTTCCAGGCAAGAGTACTGGAGCGGGGTGCCATTGCCTTCTCCGCCATTCTCCTATCTAATGCCTATTACTGTTTCCACAGGGCAGCTGAAGTACTCCTGGCAACAGAGTGGAGAACAGAAGACACAGATGCCTACAGGTCTGCTTAATTCTTCCCATTCCTCTATCCAGCTCAAAAAGTAAAACATAGAATCATGAGCATTTAACAGATCTCTCTCTATGTATGAGACTCTGTGCCATGCAAAGTTAAGATAAAAGTTTGGAATGTGAACTCTTGATTCAGGATCTAAAACAAATAAATCAAAACCACCTGACTTTAGCTATGACTGTAACAGTTCAGTTCAGTCGCTCAGTCGTGTCCGACTCTTTGCGACCCCATGAATCGCAGCAGGCCAGGCCTCCCTGTCCATCACCAACTCCCGGAGTTCACTCAGACTCACGTCTATCGAGTCAGTGATGCCATCCAGCCATTCATCCTCTGTCGTCCCCTTCTCCTCCTGCCCCCAATCCCTCCAGCATCAGAGTCTTTTCCAATGAGTCAACTCTTCGCATAAGGTGGCCAAAGTACTGGAGCTTCAGCTTTAGCATCATTCCTTCCAAAGAAATCTCAGGGCTGATCTCCTTCAGAATGAACTGGTTGGATCTCCTTGCAGTCCAAGGAACTCTCAAGAGTCTTCTCCAACACCACAGTTCAAAAGCATCAATTCTTCAGCACTCAGCCTTCTTCACAGTCCAACTTTCACATCCATACATAACCATTGGAAAAACCATAGCCTTGACTAGACAGCCTTTGTTGGCAAAGTAATGTCTCTGCTTTTCAATATGCTATCTAGGTTGGTCATAACTTTTCTGCCATTCTAATTAATACCCCCATAATTAAATTTCTGGGATAAGATTTCTCAGGATTGATATAAAGAGCCAACACAGCTTGGCAGGGGTTGTATTCCAAAATAGATAGGAGATAGATCTGCTGATCCCTGAAGAAGGAGGGACTTGAGCCATCTTGAGTGAGATGTGTTTCCTGGGTAAATACCTCCAGCTAAGTTAAAGTCTCACAGTCCTTAAGAAAAACATTCAGACCATTCAGAATCTCAGAGAATGAGCTGGGAGTTCTTAGGTGTAGCTACAGTCTCTCTTTGGGAATTCCCTCTAGCAATGGGAAATTTGGAGTTGGCTAAAGCCGCTACTAGTCCCTGTCATTACCTTATTGATGCTGCTTATGATTGCTCCTTGTATTATCAGTTGTCTAACCCATTTTGTCTCTGTCTAGGTCAATAAGTTACAACATGCCATGCCAGTTCAACAAGGATATATAAAAAACTACAGCCAACCACAGAAAATATCACTCACCCTTAGACGGACACCGCCATAAAGACTCTGGAGACTAGCAAGAGGGGGAGGCCCAATTCTCCTCAAGTTCCCAGTTCAGCAGGAAGTAGCCAGAGAGACCTGATGTTCCTATTCCCAAAGAATTGGGCCTCCCATCTCTTGAGGAGGGAATGTTAGGTAGTTAGAATAGGAAAAAGGAGCCCCAAATGGTGGTGGCTAAAAGATAAAGAAGGGAAAAGCCAAAGGAAGGTCTGAGGACCAGAGCAAGAACCTCGGGTAAAACAAACAGCCCTCCTGGCTAGCCCAATTTTCACATGGCAGGCTCAGGGGAGGAGGAAATAAACATATAAAAAGAGGAGCTAAAATTGGTACGGGGGCTTCCCTTCTCTTCCTGTCTTTTGGGTGGGCGGGCCCACCCTCAAGCCTCGAGGAAGTATTTTTCTTTACTTTCTAAATGAAACTGAGCTGTAACACGGGCCTGTAACACTGGCCCATCTGTTGTTTCAAATTTTTGCAGTGGCAAGACAGAACCAAAGAAATTACAGATTCTCCCAACAAAATGTTTTGTCATGCCTAAGTATAGTTAGTCCTACATACTCTTGGGGTCCATATCCATTGATACACTTGTATTATAATAAAGTCACACAGTTGTCATTAGGTATCTAAAAAGGATCAGTTCCAGAATCACTGTGGATACCAAAATCTAAAATGCCAAATCACTTATACAAAATGATGCGGTACACTACTGCTCCGAGTTCCATCTAGAAGGTATTCGAGTTTTACAATGGCAAAATCTTGCAGAGGGACTTGTTAATATAATAGATAGTAATTATGATCCTTATTTCACCCATTGGCTAGGAAAGGAAGAAACAAATTCCTGTCACTTCCAAGAACTTTTTAACCTCTACTGTTTTATCTTAATTTTAAACTTACTTCTTTTGGCCAAAAGAGCTCCTGATGATTTATCACTGGATAAATATCTAAGGGCAAAATTTACCATTTTATATTTTAACAAAATTCCTGAGGTACTTTGGCAAATGAATTGAGAACCAGAAACACCGACCTCCACACTTGGCCGTTACCACAATAACCTAAAGCAAACTTTAACCTACTTCGATATGACTTTGGTATTTCAGTCTTCATTAGTATCTATTCATTCTTTCAGGATTGTCCTGCTAAGACAACTGGCTTGATTGTTCATTATTGAAACTTTCTGAGAGCCCTAGAAATTCCTCAGTGGAAAACATCAATAGACAGTTTGTGCCCTTAAATTATTTGAACTCCTGGCCACAATGGCAGTGGTAAAGAACCTGTATGCCAGTGCAGCTGTAAGAGATGCGGGTTTGATCCCTGGGCTGGGAAGATCCCCTGGAAGAGGACATAACAACCTACTCCAGTATTCTTGTCTGGAGAATTCCATGGACAGAAGAGCCTGGTGAGCTACCATCCACAGGATCACAAAGAGTCTGGCAAGACTGAAGTGACTTAGCATTCATGCATGTGCTGGCCAAAATCCTCATGTTACTCTGTTCACAAATCCTAGGCTATTTTATCATGTTTTTTACTCAATCATAATCAAGTTTCTGCATTGAAAGATGCACCTTAAGCCAAACATCCAAATTATAAGAAATCCTGACATTCCCTTCTCCATTCTGAGACAGTCCTTAGATGTGGAAAGCAATCAACACAGCTTTATCTCATAGACAGGTTGTGCTGGTGATGAACACCTGGAAATAACATGAGCAAGTACATGAAAGCAGAAATCTTGTGCGATGTTTAAAAAGTGGCAAGTGGCATACTTTGGCAAGGACTTCTCAGGTAGCACCTAGTGGTAAAGAACCTGGGTGTCAATGTAGGAGAGTTAAGAGACACAGGTTTGATTCCTAGTTGGGGAAGATCCCCTGGAAGAGGTCATGGCAGCCCAGTCCAGTATTCTTGCCTGGAGAATCTCATGGAAGGAGGAGACTGACAGGCTAGAGTCCACAGGGTTGCAAAGGGTCAAGCAACACGATTGAAGCAACTTACACACACAGATATTTTGGCAAATTGTCTGAAAACAGATACAGAACATAGAAAAACTGATGTAAGATCATATTGTCAAGGGTCTCAAAGCTTTAATTACTTTTAGACAAAGAGTTCCTCACTAAACTATACCAACACTTTGGGATGTCTTGATCAACAAAATTATGTGTGAATAGCATTGATTGAAATTCAGAAATAGTTTCTTTGAAAAAATATTTAAAAATCCAGTTTAAAGTTTTCTTTATTACTTTGTATTGTCACATGTCTTCCCTGGCTTCCCACTTGGCTGAGTGGTAAAGAATCCATCTGCCAATGCGAAGTGTTCAAGAGATGCAAGTTCAATCATTGGGTTGGGAAGATCCCGTGTAGCAGGAAATGGCAACCCCACTCCAGGATTCTTGCCTGGAGAATCCCATGAACAGAGGAGCCTGGCAGACTACAGTCTATAAGGTCACAAAGAGTCGGACACAACTGAGCATACACCCACACACATACCTTCTTTAATGGGCCAATGTCACTAATCTGGTGATCATTTTTTTCAAGAATTGCTGATGTAGTATACAGGGCAGAGCAAAAGTAAAATGTTCTGGGAGCAGAATCATGTCAAAATCTGTATTTGAATATTACTCTAATAGTATACACTACACTGATTTTTCTGAAACTGTATGTAAAGGGAATATATCAGAATTTGTATGTCTGTGAACAGTACAGTAAAGGCAATCATAATCAATTTCAGTCAGAAAATTCCTAGTAGAGTGTTTGATTATACAGCATTAATGAAAAAAAATCTTAATTGTGCATGGTGCCATGCTAGTCATAACACAAAAGGAAAGTTTAGATAAATGTTTATTCTCTAAGCACTAGAAATGCATGGCTTCTGGGAGGCATTTCTCATGATTTGAATAAAAGAAGCCACTGCTCTCTCTCTCACCCTTACTTCTTAAGAAGGGCAATGGAAAATGACAGCAACTACCTTGGGACTTAACTCCATGTCTGCATGATGCATCAATAGAGATCAGTCTATACTAGGGCTTTGGGGCTAAAATAACTAAAACAATCAAGCCCAGGAGGGTTAGGACTATTTCTGTTTGGTTTACATTTGTGTCTTATGTACCTGGCATGACACCAAACACATAACACTTATGTCAAGTGATCATACAAATAAAGGCTTTAAAACAGTACCCAAATACACAGTTTACACGATGACAACAGTACTAAAAAGTGGGAAGTGGATAGAATGATTCCCCTCCTTTCAGGATATGCCTCACTCTCACTAACCCAGTGTTGCTCTGCTGTCCTTGGTGCCTAAATCCTAGCAGCTCTAACCTTCTGTCACCATTGACTTGGGCTGCTACAATAGACTACCATAGACTGGGTAGCTTTTAGAGAACAGAAGTTCATTTCTCACAGTTCTGGGGGTTGAAAAGTTTCAGATCAAGGCACTGGCACATCCGGTTTTTGGTGAGTGCTCTCTTCCTGGTCCATGAATGGCTCTTGTTTACTGTGTCTTCACAGAAGAGGATGGAGGAGCTCTCTGGGGTCTCTTTTATGAGGCCATTAACCTTACTTAAGGGCTTCCCTGGTGGCTTAGAGGGTAAAGCATCCACCTGCAATGAGGGAGACCCAGGTTCAATCCCTGAGTCAGGAAGATCCCCTGGAGAAGGAAATGGCAACCCACTCCAGTACTCTTGCTTGGGAAATCCCATGGATGGAGGAGCCTGGGAGGCTGCAGTCCATGGGGTCGCAAAGAGTTGGAATGACTGAACGACTTCACTTTCTTTTTCCTTTAACCTTACTTATGAGGGCAGAATCTTCATAACCCAATCACCTCCCAAAGGCTCCAACTCTAGATACCAGCTTGTGAGGACTAGGTTTCAACATATAAATTGTGAGGAGACTTAAACATTCAGTCTAAGTTTAGCTCTAGTCAAGTCACAGGTGGTTAACTAATATTAGCTTTCACTCTAAAGTATTAAATATGAACAATGGCTCTATGCCACTTTAGGGATATTGGTGTTCCATGAAGCTTGCTAACCAATGGTATGATACAATCTTATGCATTCAGGACAATGATGCTGGAGGAAGAAGACTTTGAAGGGATTTAGTTATTTCTGCAGATTTTCAATCTGTACTTCTAAAATGTAATAAAAAAAAGAGTATAATATGGATGTCAGAAATTGACAAGTTGCACAGACTTTTCTTATTCAGCTCTTCTTTGTATAGCATTATATTTCTTAAGTTGAAAACAGTAAACCTATTATACAATATAGATGTTATACAGACAAAAAATATATATATATGAAATGTGTTTAATTCATTACCACATCACCTAGAAAAATATAACTTAATTTAAATAAAAGATTTAAAACTTAAGGCTACTTTTGAAGACTGCATCCTAGCAGTGAGAAGGAGACAATCTTCAAGTATAAGAATTATTACTTATACAAGGTCAGCATTTTAAATAATTTATGAGTTAGCAGTGATTTTATTTAGATACGCATCTGTCTTTTAAACATTATTTTCCAGTGGTTACTGATTGATGTTATAGCATTTTCCTTTATATCACTATCATTGCATTCATTACATATGTCTTTGTGTATATTAAAGGAATTTGGGTCTGTGCCTTATCTTTCCTATTTGTTACTAAGTATCTTGAAAGGAATAAGCCATATCTTATTTATTTATATGCTGTCAATTAGGAATTTAATATATTTTCATTAAGTTGAATAGGATACTACAGGAAACTCATGTAATGATAACTACTTGCTGGACAAAATTTTATTGATAGGAATATATAATTTATTCCCTACAGTAAACCCCTAAGTTACATATGGAGAAATCGAGGCAGTGACAAGTGAGTTGCTCCTGATCATACAGCCAGTAGGGAGCCAATATAGGTTTGAATCCAGGTAATCATTTCCTAGGGTCTTCTTGGTGGATTAGCAGTAAAGAATCTACCTGCAATGCAGGAGTTGCAGAAGATGAGGGTTTGATTCCTGGCTTGGGAAGGGCCCCTGGAGTAGGAAATGACAACCTACTCCAGTATTCTTGCCTGGAGAATTCCATGGACAGACGAACCTGCTGGGCTACAGTCCATGGGGTTGCAAAGAGTCAGACACAACTGAGCAACTAAGCATACACTCATATTATAAACACTATCCTTTACTGTCAGTTGTTTGACAAAAGAAACACACTATTCAGGAGTTTACATAGCTTTCAATTCTGTATTTAATGTTCTTCTTTATTCATGTATATGAATATTCATTCATACTGATTCATTCACATGCATATTCATATGTCTATATATATTCATATGTGAAATGCTAATTACAAATACATGTACATTGTAGAAAATTCAAAATCAGGAATGTTTTCATCAGAAGTTCAATGCTTTTTAATCCTATGAGGGAGAAATAACCACTGCTAATAGTTGAGTGCATATTCCATAAAACTTTATTTGCATGCATATGCTGCACTTTAGGAGACACATAGAAGGATGCTCAGAGCAGCATTGTTCAAAGCAATAAAACAGTGGAAACAAAATAAATGTCACTTGATAGGGACAGAATTAATACATTGAGATATAATATTGATGGAATACTATAATATATTTGTCTTAGCTGTGTGTCCTGGGAAGCAGTCTCTGTGAAATGGAGCATGTAATTTATTGAGAAGTTGATTCAGAAAACTACAGTGAAAGCACAAGGACAGTGACACTCAGAAGGAGGAAAAGTCAATAAAATGCATCAAAGAGCTGGTTACCAGTGCAAATGACTGGGGCTCATCCCCCCTGGAGACACCTAGGGAACTGTATGAATTGGATGTCAGAATCTAAGTGCATGTACACTGTCACTTCAGTCATGTCTGAATCTTTGCAATCCTATGGACTGTCACCCTCCAGGCTCCTCTGTCTAGTCCATGGGATTCGCCAGGCAAGAATACTGAAGTGGGTTGCAACTTCCTCTCCAGGGGATCTTACTGACCCAGAGATTGAACTTGACTCTCTTGCACTGTGGGCTGATTCTTTACTGTCTGAGCTACCAGGGAAGTTCTGAATGGTAAAGGTCAATTCATTCCTTCATTAAAAGCAGCTTGGCATGCATGAACATATTCTTTGTGGCCTCAACAATCTGGTGGAAGTCATGGGGTAGCAACGTTCAAGTGGCTATACCTTGAAAAGTGTGAATGTGTTAGTCGCTCAGTTGTGTCCCACTCTTTGCGACCCCAGGGACTGTAACCCACCAGGCTCCTCTGTCCATGGGATTTTCCAGGCAGGAATACGGAAGTGGATCTTCTCAACCCAGGGATCCACTCTGGGTCTCCTGCTTTGCAGGAAGATTCTTTACCAGCTGAGCCACCGGGGAAATCTGACTATGACTTATATTCACCTTACTCATTCTTGCTTCTGACCATGATGAGTGTCTACCTGTCATAACCTTGCCTTTCACATCAGAGGGATTCAGTCAATACATAAAAATAGGATGAACAAGTGTACATAGTATGTGATTTCATAATCAGTCTTTTTTAATGCTGTTTTTGTTTTTACCATGAAGATACCCTCTTAGAGATGTCTTGTATTAGTAACTTCCTTGCTTTGGACCACTGGCCCAGGATCTTCAACTAAACTGTGCTTTCTGAAGCCTGAGTGCCTCTGTGTTCACGCAAGATTCTTTCTGAGCAACATGGTAATTCTGACAAATAGGAGCTCATTGAAACAGAACATGCCATTATGTTGTCATGAGAAACAAAGAACTGAATGCCTCCAGGTGAGTACAGGGAGGATCCGTTGAAGCAAGTCAGGTTTCACTGCCAATAGGTAAATAATGAATCTCAGCTTTAGTCATCTGTCACTTAACTCATGACTGATGAGGGAACACAAAACGCAAATAACTTTTAGATTGCTTGGCAGTCTATCAGAGCAAAATCTCTTAGACACTTCAGTGCTTCATAATCTGTATTTTGTCCTTTGGATGTGTTCTTGTGATCCAGACCCTGCTCCTGACTTATCATCCTAGTTCTCTTCATAAACTGGGTTCACATTATTGCTCTTGGAGAGATATTCACCTATATCAAATGAACATTTCAATAAGATGTTTTCATTTCGTTTTTAGCTGATTTAAACCAGCAGCTGAGCTCCAATTTGCAAGTTGAATTTGCCGGCTCTAAAATGCCACCGCTACAGACTAATACATAATTTGCTGTCCTTAATTCTCCTAGGATTTCATATCTTGCAACAGGGGGTTGGAGAAAGCAACATTCACATTTACTTCTTGAAGGGCTTGAAAATCATCTTCCCTTGAAAATAGAGAACAATTTCAAGTTATGTGCATGCATGTATAAATTTAAACTGTATATGTATATCCTGAATAAAATCAAATAAAGCAAAAGGATTATGCTTTATAATTGAAGAATTTTGCATGAAATATATTTCCCTAGACCATATTTATGATATTTAAAATAGTAAAATCCAGAAAGCTCATATAAGTAGACAAGTCATAAAAAGAATACATTTTTAATATAGTAAAAATGTAGACAGCAAAAGGTTTTATAAGCATTTTAATGTCTTACATATTAACAATCATATAAAGAATAATAAGGGGCAGAATATTGCTCATGTATCATTACATTTGTTTTCATTTAACAGTTCCATGTTTAAATGTGAATAATCTTAATCAAATAAATAAGTGGAAGATATATAGTGAGACACTGTCAGTATGTGTTGAAGTCTCATTTTATAATGGTAGCTGCTTAAATAATTTTCTTATATATGATATTTCTATAATGAAAGAGTAAATTATTTTGAAAAAAGAGGATTGCAGGAATAGATTTATTTGTTAACTATCAACACATAGATTTCTTTAGCATAAAATATTTTAAAGTGTCCATTAAATGCTATGCTTATGTTTTAACTGATTTAATAGTTTCCTCCTCTCTTTAGAGCAAAAAAAATGTAATTCAATATTTGGATTTATCTCTGTTCATAATGTCACTAGTATATATTGTACACACCATACACACAATAAATAGAGTGTATATTAATTCTAGTGAAGTGATATCATATCACTGATAACACAATGGGCAGCTTTAATAACAACCTGTAACTCAATAGAGCTTTACTCATTAGTGTCATTCACACAGGTTAATATCAGCCTTCTTTCTCTGTCCTCACTGTCCCTTGTGCCAATAAAAGAACACAATAAGAAATTTCTTTTCCTCCTCATCTGAACTGAGGAATGCAGTAATCACCTCTTTCCAGGCTCTATAAAGATAGCTGAGGCTGTGCATGTGGCATTTTCTTGCACAGAGCCTAGACTCAGTAAAGATAGCGTTTTGTTTTCTTTTTCCTCTTTGAACTTGACCTGAACAGAAAGTCAATAATGTGTTAGAAGGTATCCTAATTCAGTTCAGTTCAGTTCAGTTGCTCAGTCATGTCCAACTCTTTGCAACCCCATGGACTGCAACTCATCAGGTTTCCCTGTCCATCATCAGCTCCTGGAGTTTACTCAAACTCATGTCCATCGAGTCGGTGATGCCATCCAACCAGCTCATCCTTTGTCATCCCCTTCTCCTCCTGCCTTCAATCTTTCCCAGCATCAGGGTCTTTTCCAGCCAGTCAGTTCTTCACATCAGGTGGCCAAAGTATTATAGTTTCAGTCCTTCCAATGAATATTTAGGACTGGTTTCCTTTAGGATGGACTAGTTGGATCTCCTTGCAGTAAAAGGGTCTCTCAAGAGTCTTCTCCAACAACACAGTTCAAAAACATCAATTCTTCAGAGCTCAGCTTTCTTTATAGTTCAACTCTCACATTCATATATGACTATTGAAAAAACCATAACTTTGACTAGGTGGAACTTTGTTGGCAAGAAATGTCTCTGCTTTTTAATATGCTGTCTAGGTTGGTTATAACTCTTCTTCCAAGGAGCAAGCGTCTTAATTTCATGGCTGCAGTCACCATCTGAAGGTATTTAGCATCACATTTAAGGAAGTCCTTTGGTAAAATATCTGCAGATTAGTGAAGCCTACAGAGATTCTGTAACTGAAATATGAAGAGCAAAATGTTTCTGGAGTATAGAGCTGATGAAATGATTTGGCATAGACAAATGCATTACATATTATATTATGTAAGTGGAAATTCCCAGGTAATTCAGTAGTGAAGAATCTGCCTGCCAATGCAGGTGATAAGAGTTCGATCCCTGGGTCAGGAAGATCCCCTGCAGGAGGAAATGGCTATCCCACTTCAGTATTCTTGCCTGGGAAAGCCCATGGACAAGGAGCCTGGCGGGCTAGAGTCAATGGAGTCACAAAGAGTTGGACACAACTGAGCAAGTAAGCACACATGCATAAACATATATTATGTAATCACATATAATATCATTTAAAATATATAGTTTTATTATAATATTATTTCCATAAACATCTTATAGTTAGTAGACATTATTGATATCTTGGTGCTTCAGTGGATCACTATTACATTACAAGCATTTGTGTAAGAAAAACAGTGAGCCTAATGTATATGAAGTAGTAAGTATTTCTCAAATTGTTTAAAAAAGCAATCTTATTCCTTCTAGAAAATAGAAATGAAATGTGTTTATAGATAGCTCAGTTGGTAGAGAATCCACCTGCAAAGCAGGAGTCCCCGGTTCAATTCCTGAGTCAGGAAGATCTACTGGAGAAGGGACAGGCTACCCACTCCAGTATTCTTGGGGTACTTGGCTACCCACTCCAGTATTCCCTTGTGGCTCAGCTGGTAAAGAATCCATAATGGAGGAGACCTGGATTCAATCCTTGGAGAATGGAAAGGCTACTCACTTTAGTATTCTGGCTTGGAGAATGGGGTTGCAAAAAGTCAGACACAACGAAGCAATTTCCACTTTCTAAATATCACACATATTATGCAGAGTTCTCAGAGAAATAAAATTTTTAGCATTTGTTTAGAAGGGAAGTGGTGTAACCAGTGATTTACAGTAGGTTGCAGCTCACTTTGTCCAGAGTGTTGATTCAGAGATGTAGAAACATACACAAAAGAGTTACAATCCCAGCTGCTGAAATCTAATTAAAGAAGAGTTCTGGGGCCAGAAGTCAAGATCTGCAATGTTCACACATCTTTTCTTTTTTTAATATGGTAATATAAGAAATCCTACTTAGCATGACTTATTTTTGGTTAATGTGGTCATGCAAATCAGAAAAAAATGCTCATAACAAATTACTTATGTGTATTTGGAGTGTATGTGTAATGTATATAGACATACTCTTTTCTTCTTTAATATTAAAATATTTGACACAATTATTTAAAATACTTAAGAGCAAATGTTTTAGTATAAGAAATGTAAGTGTTTCCCTTATATGTCAAAAAAGGATGGCAGTAAAATATTTCTGTTGCTTTTCTACTTTATTAACAATCTCTTTAGGGCTCATGTAACAAATACAACAAATATGGCACCTTAAAGCCACAGAAATCTATTCTCTGATGATTCAGGAGGCCAGAAATCTGAACCCAAAGTGTAGAAAGTGTTGTTTCCTCCTGCATGCATGCTGTCTTGTCGCACACACACGACCCCGTGGACTAGAGCCCGCCAGGCTCCTCTGTCCATGGGATTTTCTAGGCAAGAATACTGGAGTGAGTTGCCATTTGCTCTTCCAGGGGATCTTTCAGACCCAGGGATTGAACCTGGGTCTCCTGTATTGGCTGGTGGGTTCTTTACCACTGAGCCACTAGGGAAGTTGTGGTTCCTTCTGGAGACTCTAATTAAGAACCAGTTGTCCCATGTCTCTCCCCTTGCTTCTGGGGTTGCTGAATTGCCTTGGTGTTTCGTGGATGGTAGCTGTATCTCTTCAATTGCTGTCTCTATTTTCACTTGACCTTCCTCCCTGAGTGAGTCTATGTGTCTTCTCATGGGCTTCCCAGGTGTACTAGCAGTAAAGAACCTGGCTGGAATGTAAGAGACACAAAAGACATCGATTCGAGCCCTGGAGAGGAAGATAGCCTAGAAAGGGAAATGGGAACTCACTCCTGTATTCTTGCCTGGAAAATTCCATGGAGAAAGGAGGACCCTGGCAGACTACAGTCCATGGGGTCTCAAAGAGTCTAACATGACTGAGCATGCTCACCATAAGCATCTTCTTATAAGGACAATGAATTACATTGTGCTTATTTCATGCAAATCAGAAATAAATGTTCATAACAAATTACTTATGTGTATTTGGAATGTATGTGTAACGTATATAGACATACTCTTTTCTTCTTTAATATTAAAATACTTGACATAATTATTACAGTTCAAAAGCATCAATTCTTTGGCGCTCAGCCTTCTTTACAGTCCAACTCTCACATCCATATATGACCACTGGAAAAACCATAGCCTTGACTAGACGGACCTTTGTTGGCAAAGTAATGTCTCTGCTTTTCAATATGTTATCTAGGTTGGTCATAACTTTCTGTCCAAGGAGTAAGTGTCTTTTAATTTCATGGCTGCAATCACCATCTGCAGTGATCTTGGAGCCCAAAAAAATAAAGTCTGACACTGTTTCCACTGTTTCCCCATCTATTTGCCATGAAGTGATGGGACCAGATACAATGATCTTTGTTTTCTGAATGTTGAGCTTTAAGCCAACTTTTTCACTCTCCTCTTTCACTTTCATCAAGAGACTTTTTAGCTCCTCTTCACTTTCTGCCATAAGGGTGGTATCATCTGCATATCTGAGGTTATTGATATTTCTCCCAGCAATCTTGATTCCAGCTTGTGCTTCTTCCATCCCAGCATTTTTCATGATGTACTTTGCATATAAGTTAAATAAGCAGGGTGCATATATACAGCCTTGATGTACTCCTTTTCCTATTTGGAAGCAGTCTGTTGTTCCATGTTCAGTTCTAACTGTTGCTTTGTGACCTGCATATAGGTTTCTCAAGAGGCAGGTCAGGTGGTCTGGTATTCCCATCTCTTTCATCTCACACACTAATAAAGTAATGCTCAAAATTCTCCAAGCCAGGCTTCAGCAATATGTGAACTGTGAACTTCCAGATGTTCAAGCTGGTTTTAGAAAAGGCAGAGGAACCAGAGATCAAATTGCCAACATCCTCTGGATCATTGAAAAAGCAAGAGAGTTCCAGAAAAACATCTATTTCTGCTTTACTGACTATGCTAAAGCCTTTGACTGTGTGGATCACGATAAACTGTGGAAAATTCTGAAAGTAGCATGAATTCAACTCTCTTTCCTTTCCTCCAGAATATCTTCAGTGGTCCAGACTCTGAAAATGAGTGGCTTCACATAGACACAAAGAGAATATTGTATATATTCCTTAAGAAAAGCATGTGGGCTTTCCTGGTGGCTCAGTGGTAAAGAACCCACCTGCTGATGCAGGAGACAAAGGTTCAATCCCTGAGTTGGAAAGATCCCCTGGAAGAGGAATGGCAACCCTCTCCAAATTCTTGCCTGAAGAATCCCCATGGACAGAGGAGCCTGGCAGGCTACAGTCTACGGGGTTGCAAAAGAGTCAGACACAACTTAGTGACTAAACAAGAACAACAAAGAAAACCATCTAACAACATCTCACTCAATTGTATAGGAACATATAAAAGCATTTTAGAAGTTATTTTGCTTGTCCTTCAGTTTCATAAGTTGTATTGACATATAATTTTGTTTCATATCAGCATCTAAACTCTATGCCAGTCATTCATGTTTAATTCTAAGAACAGATTGGAGAAATTCTTCAAAACTTACCTCTAATAGACCTTTGATTTAAGAATGCTAGTAATTTCTTTCTAGTCATTGCAAGGCAATGAATGGTATGTATGATGGAGGAGTACAGAGAGAAAGAAACTTGCATATGCTATTGCTCTCTGAAATACTTTCTTTGACAATCAGAGAATATAGAATTACTGATAATTCTATAGACTGCCACATCATAACTCTTAACTATTCTCTTTTTTTTCCTAGAAGAAAAATAGAATTGTGCTGTTTATCCGATTGTTGTATATGCTTCAAAGTTTTGCCCTTTGAACCTGAAGAAGAGAGAAAAAATTATTTGGGTCTGTTTTTTAAAAATTCTTACAATAAGTACTGTATCTCTTATCTATGTATCTATTTTTTTAGTGTGGAGACTTCAGGAAAGCAAACATTTGTGAAGATATATTTACATGGACTGAGCATGTGAAATGCTACAGAATTTGGAACTGATATCAATAGAAATTGAATATGAACTTAGTATCTTTTCAGAATATGAACTTAGTATCTTTTCAGAAACTGTTCTAAATTTCACTCAATAGTTGTTTGGAAAACATAAGATTCTTGAGGTAAATAGGCAAAACTTATATAGTTCAGAATGAAAAAGGCATTGCTATTCGCATTCTTACTGAGAATGGTGGCTTTCCATAATCCCCCTGTGTGAAGGTTCTTCAGACTCCCCGGTGAGACTCTCCTTAAAAAGCTAGCAAGAAATGTTTCTGACTGAGTGAATATAATTGTGACTGAGTAAGCATGCTTGTTTTGTTCTTGTTAAAGAACACATGGTATGTGGATAATGTTCAGTTTCCACAACATGTACTATCATTTGCAAAATGTTTTATTAAGCTAAACCACCAAAGTTAATTGAATTTGATGAAAAGCAATCAAAACAGAAGTCACCTCAAGACTTTAACCCAAATTAAGATGTTCAGTAACTAAACTTTAATTGGTTGCTGGTTAAATCCTTAGGAAACTAAATAACTAACTTTCAAAAAAATTTAACTAAATTCTGGATGTGTATTTACTTTTTTTTCCCTGGGTAGTTATACTTAAATCATCCCAGAAGCCACTGAGGAAACCAATATGAAGTTGGGAAATACTAATAAATAAGACAGCTTGGCTGATGGTACACCTGAGACAGGGTGATTATTATTTCAGTTAAGGAGACTATTTCTCTGAGCCAAAAATTCAATAGCAATGGACTATAAATATAGTGTCATAATTATAAATTGAAGAAGAAGTTTTGCATGTATCCTACACCTAAAAAAATGTCTGGCCGCATCATTTTTCAAGACATATTTTTGCATTTTTGTAGCAGTGTTGCATTTTTTGACATTCTTATTTTTAAGAAATAGTCTCCCTTAAAAATAAATGTGTTGTGGTCATTGCTTTAAACCCATTTGATTTGGTATGTCCATATCACTTGTCTAATTTTCACAGGATGAGATAAAATGTATTAAAATCAGTCATTTTCAATGTTTATCTTCCCTTGGTCTTTCACACTATCCTGATCTTTCCTAAAATTATCTCACATGTTGACTGAGGAGACCCTACAGGTAAAGGGATGGTGTCAAACATAAGTTGCTGGAAAAGGTACAATATAAAAGAAAGTAGGATACTCTTGCCAACACACTGTGGTTTGGTAATCTGCTTGGAGTTTCTGTTGCTGTGTTAGTCATTCAGTCGTGTCCCACTCTTTGTGACCCCATGGACCCTTGCCCTCCAGGCTCCTCTGTCCATGGAATTCTCCAGGCAAGAATATTGGATTTGATTGCCATTCTTTTCTCCAGGGGATCTTTCCAACCTGGCTATTGAACCTGGGTCTCCTGCACTGCAAGCAGATTCTTTACCATCTGAGCCATTAAGAAAGATACCAGGCAATTATGTCAGAAGCATGGTGAACTACACACCATGTGACTCATGATGGGCAGATTACAGCTATTTGTAGCATTAAAACATTTATGATTATGAATACATGAAGGGGTTATAAATACCTGTTTTTATTACAGGTATTCTGTTGTAACATTACAGCTTTTTAATGAGAATTGAGTGAAAGGATTTTTCTGCATTTGAAGGAAAACATCAAAACTAATGTCTTGAGTGTACTTTTGTACAGCTGGAGTCCCAAACTGAGTGGTCAGGAGAGAGCCTTCAAACAATTATGGTATCATTTCAAAAAATTGAATATTCTATATGATCATGTGTTATAGCAGATTTTAAAGAAGAACAGCGCTTTTATGTCTCCTAAGTTACTTTGTTAAAAGTAGGACAAAATGGGGGGGGCGGATAAAGCTTCATGTGAAAATTATTTTGCAAGGAAGAAAATAATGTTCGGGTTATAGACTGGCTGCCGTGGTCCAACAAGCAATGAAGATGTGATTCAGTGGAGCATGCTTTGCTGGAAGTTTCACTCTTCTGTCTTTCATGAAGCAGATGCTAAGTAAGTGAGGCTGATCTGTGAAAACATCCTGCCCTTAAACACTGACGGAACTGATAGGTTGCGTCAGGGTGACATGTCTTAGAGTATGTGCTGGATCACTTAGCTGATGAGTGAAGACCCCAATCATGTATGTCATCTTGTTTTTGTTTCCCCATAGCCTTGTACTATGTAAATTTGTTTACTATCTTTTCTTATTTTGAACCAAAATAATTGTCAAACTCTACTCAGTACTCAGCAAAATATGACAAATGATCACATATCCATCAAGAAGTATTAATACTTCAAAGTGAGTTCTTCTAATTTTGAAAAATGATATGCTTCAGTAAATTTTACTCTATAAGCTAACGCTTTATTAATTAGTTATCCTCATAAAGAAATTAACATCCAAAATTTCAAAATATTCAACATTTACCAAGTCAAAAGTTTAGAAAACTACTTGAATAGAAATAGAAAATAAGAACTATCCTTGACTAGACAGGGATTAGAATGCAAGACATGATAGTTCATTGTTTAGGCACAATATTAATTTGCCTTTGCAATGATTTTTATTTAGTGACTTGCACTCAGATTAAAAAAATTAATGGAAAATAAATAAGGCAAGATGAAAGAAACTTAATTTCTATAGTGAAATAAAAAACAAATATCTATCAACATTTTCAAAGTAAAAGTGAAAGTGACCTTCTAAATTTTTATTCCTATGTGATTCAATAAATATTTGTGCTCAACCTGCATAAATACTGGGATATCCAATAGATACACACATTTTAATCATATATTCATCACACTTGTATTATATATGTCAGCTTGTTCTAGTTCTACTATTTACTCAAGTGGCATCACCTTCAAAAATACATCTAAATGTTATATTTAAACAGTATTGGAAAAAGAAATTTGCACACATTTATTCTTATCAGGGGCTTCCTTGGCGGCTCCACAGTAAAGAATCTGCCTGAAATGCAAGAGATGCTGGTTTGATTCCTGGGTCAAGAAAATCCCCTGGAGAAGAAAATGTCAACCCACTCCAGTATTGATGATTACAGCCATGAAATTAAAACATACTTGCTCCTTGGAACAAAGGTTATGACTAACCTAGACAGCATATTAAAAAGCAGAGACATTTACTTTGCTAAAAAAGGTTTGTCTAGTCAAAGCTATGGTTTTTCTAGTAGTCATATATGGATGTGAGAGTTGGACTATGAAGAAAGCTAAGCGCCAAAGAATGATGCTTTTGAACTGTAGTGCTGGAGAAGACTCTTGAGCGTCCCTTGCAAGGAGATCCAACAAGTCTACCCTAAAGGAAATCAGTCCTGAATATTCATTGAAAGGAGTGATGCTGAAGCTGAAACTGCAACACTTTGGCCACCTGATGTGAAGAACTGACTCATTTGAAAAGACCCTGATGCTGGGAAAGATTGAAAGCGGGAGGAGAAGAGGACAACAGAGGATGAAATGGTTGGACGGCATCACTGACTCAATGGATTTGAGTTTGAGTAAGCTCCGGGACTTGGTGATGGACAGGGAAGCCTGGTGTGCTGAAGCCCACAGGGTCACAAAGAGTTGGACACTACTTAAAGACTTTACAACAACAGTCTTATCAGAGAATTTCTTATAATCTAAGACAGACATTATGAAAAGGAAACTGGTCAGGACATTATACCAATAAACACTAATGTGTTCAAAAAGTACATATTAATAGATATGATGTAGACGTGTAGAAGACCAAGAGAACTGATGACAAGAGATAGGAGAGAAATTTAGAAAAAAGGAAATTGGATATGTGATGTCAAGTTCCCAGATGTACAAATTTTAGTTCAAAGGAAAAGTGCAAAATAGAATCTAGTAATTCCCTTAATTTCAGAAAGTTTCTATGTGCACCAGCCTTACTCCTTTCACATTATGGAGAATGCTCTAGTTGCTCTTAAATACTGGCATCTTTTGCTGGTAAAAAAAAAAACAAAAAAAAACAAAAAAAAACCTTCAAATCAATTATCTGGTGTAGTTTTCCTAGGTCCATTATAAAACACATTCTCATAGGACATATATTTATAGGGATGATGTAAACAAGAATATAAATGTTTTTTGAATCCCTAATTATTCCTTTTGAATCCCTAATTATCCCTATTATTCCTAAAAGGAATAATAATAATTATTATTATTAATTATTAAGACTGATTAATAAAATCAGTCTTTATTCTGATTTCTAGTGGAGGTAAAGAAAATATTTTGAAGTTTAAATTATGAACTTTAACTTGGAAACTTGAGTTTAACGTCACAAGAGTTGTTGCTTCATCAAATATCTTTGAACTTATTCTTGGATTTTGACTATGTTCATATAAATTCAATTGCACAGGCTTTTCCTGGTCTAATAAAACCACATTCTTACTCTTTCTAGTTAATAATTTTATTGAGTACACATGCTTAAATAACATGAGAATTAAAACTAAACCTCAATTTTAGAAAGAATGCCCTGTGTTTTAAAGTGGATTATATTTGATCCCTTTAGAGTCTAGTTGACTTAAATTTTTAAAAGTGTGTTGGACCTTTTTGCCTTGAAAATATTTCAATTTTAATGGCTTTTGCTTCATAACTAGAACTTAATATATAGAGCTTCCCTGGTGGCTCAGATGGTGAAGAATCTGCTTGTCATGTGGTAAACCTGGGATCGATCTCTGGGTTGGAATGATCCCCTGGAGAAGGTAACAGCTACCCATTCCAGTATTCTGGCCTGGAGAGTTCCATGGATTCTGTATTCATGGGGTCGCAGAGTTGGACATGACTGAGTGACTTTCACTTTCACTTTTCATGCACAAAACAGAATTAAATAAATGTTAGCATAAGAGTCGGACACGACCGAGTGGCTTCCCTTTCACTTTTCACTTTCATGCATTGGAGAAGGAAATGGCAACCCACTCCAGTGTTCTTGCCTGGAGGACCCCAGGGACAGAGGAGCCTGGTGGGCTGCCGTCTGTGGGGTCGCACAGAGTCGGACATGACTGAAGCGACTGAGCAGCAGCAGCAGCAGTGTGTAAAATCTGAATATAGATTTGGAGACATGTTAATTTTGTTATTGCTAGTTTAGTTTTATAAAATCTTGGCTTTCTAATTATGAGAAATAAAGACCTTATTTCAGAATTAATAAAAATAAAAGTCTATGTCACATAAGATAAAGAAACTAAAGTATCTTTGGGTGTTTCTTGCTTGTACAATATTGCAAGGGTGTTTAAGTTGGAAATTAGCATTTTGGTCTTTCCTACAAATTTTAACTTGTTTCATACAGTAAAAAAAAGATATACTTTTTATTGGATTGGACTTTTTCAGTGAAAATTGACACTATTGGACTATGATAGCCGTTAATTAACTTTCACATATCTTTTGGAAACACACACACACACACCCCACCCCACCCCCCCACACAAATAAAACTGGGAAAACCACATCAGAATTGATTTGATGATCAAACATTTTAAAATATAACATATTTTTAAATTTCTTTCTATATAATCTATCCTCTTTTTGATTAATTTGTTTCATTTATCATGTTATTGATTTATGCTATAGTTTTCTGAAACATATTTAAACATATTTAAAACATGTTCCTGAGTAGTTTTTTTAAAAAATAGATGAAACAAGTCACTAATAATTCATATTTTTATTCTAGTTTTTTTTNTTCTTTCTATATAATCTATCCTCTTTTTGATTAATTTGTTTCATTTATCATGTTATTGATTTATGCTATAGTTTTCTGAAACATATTTAAACATATTTAAAACATGTTCCTGAGTAGTTTTTTTAAAAAATAGATGAAACAAGTCACTAATAATTCATATTTTTATTCTAGTTTTTTTTCTCTCTTTTAATATCTAATAGTACACATAGGATGAAGTAGTTCTTCAAAATATAAAGCAAACAATACATTTTTCAGGAAATTTTTATTTCTTTTAAACTTGTAAATCCTTTAACCTTCTTAAGTGTTAAAGAAGGTTAAATGTTTACTCCTGGTCCTTTTCAACAATTTTTACAATATTTGCTATCTTTAAATAGCATGTTTTGCTATCTAGCCATTTCGCCTTCATTATCTGAGATGTAATAATTATTTAAAACACCAGGCTGTGATAATGGTATTAATAAACAAATTTATACTTGCTATTTTTTTATGGCTGATATGATTTCTGAGATTTGTCTTATAGTATTCAGTGAGGGCAGAAGTTAATAGAGACAAACAAGATATTTGGCCATGACTTGAACAATTGTTATTGTTGATGTCATTTGGTCCCTTGAACTGCAAGGAGATCCAACCAGTCCATCCTAAAGGAAATCAGTCTTGAATATTCACTGATAGGACTGATGCTGAAGCTGAAGTTCCAATAATTTGGCCACCTGATGTTAAGAACTGACTCATTGGAAAAGACCCTGATGCTGGGAAACATTGAAGGCGGGAGGAGAAGAGGGACGACAGAGGATGAAGTGGTTGGATGGCATCACCGACTCAATGGACATGAGTTTGAGCAAGCTCCGGGAGTTGGTGATGGACTGGGAATGCTGGCATGCTACAGTCCATGGGGTAGTTGGACACGAGTGAGTGACTGAACTGAACTGAACTATTTAGTCCCTAAGTCATTTCTGACTCTTTGATATCTTGTGGACTGCCAGGCTCTTCCGTCCGTGGGATTTCCCAGCAAGAATACTGGAGTGGGTGGCCGTTTTCTTCTCCAAGTAATCTTCCTGACTCAGGGATTGAACTTGCATCTCCTATGTCTCAGGCAGATTCGTTACCCCTGAGCTACCTGGGAAGCCATGCAATTGTTAAATCTAGGTGATGAATATGTAAGAATTCAACACACTATTCTATCATTTGAGTGTGTGTTAGAAATTCTCTGAAATAACATTTCTGGTTTTGTTTTGGCCACACTGCATGGTTGGTGGGATGTTAATTACTCAACTGGGGATCTAACTGGTGCCCCCCTTCAATGCAAACACAGTCTTAACCATTGGACTGCCAAGGAAGTCCCTGTAATAAAGTGTTTACAAATATGATAGAATTTGTACATTGCTATCTTATATCACTCCATCCTTAGATTATGATTGCCATAAAACCAGAGCATGATAATTTCCATTTTGAAACCAGAAAACTGAAGCAAAAAGGAATTGTTTATACTCTGGCCTAGAGAATTCCATGGACTACACAGTCCATAGGATCGCAAAGAACTGGACACAACTGAGCGACTTTCACTTCACTTGACTTGTTGCCCCACAGTGATTATGTGATATTTATTGGTTATCTGAACCTATACATGTACAGTTACATATACACCTCTGTGTGTAATATACAGGGATTTGGATGAGTGGTGGAGGCTTGCGGTGGAGAAAGGAATGGCAACCCTCTCCAGTATTCTTGCCTGGAGAATCTCATGGACAGAGAGACCTGGTGGGCTGCAGTCCATGGGGTCACAAAGAGTTGGACATGACTGAAGTGACTTAGCACGTATACATGGAGGGTTACAGATGGCCCTGAGTGCAATATCATCTTCCAATAGTAGCAAGAAGCCTTTCCTGTACACAGTTGCATGGAGTTACAGAAGAGAAACAGAGAATATCTAACCAGAAATCTAGGGGAGAGTTTTAAAAGCTGGACAAGGAAGTCTCTCTCAGCCATATGCTAAAATGTCTCCCACCTTCCCTAGTGAGGAAGAAAGAAATGCTGACGTGGAGCCATGACACACATTAATTATAGGGTTCTACTCATCTGTTTCTCTTTCTTCTCTTTAGTAACTTTTAGAAAGTAACATTCTGTTCTCATTATTGAGTGGGTTTAAGTACTGTCAATACATTTTGTTGTGGTGGTTTTCCTTTTGTCTCAAGTTACATAACTCTTCAGTTATTAAATATATGTTGGAAGACACCCAAATATAATTATACATATGTAAATAGAAATGATATTTGGATAGTTCACATATTAAAATTGCTGCCAAAATTATTATTCTCAGTGGATAGGAAATAAATCTGTGTACTCTACAAAGTGCTTTCTGTAGCTTACCATCTGGGTAGGCTACACAAGACATCTACAATAAACACTCAATGTACATTTATTGAATATATCTGAAAGGAAGGATCTAACTATTGGAACAAGCCTTCAGATCTTAAGATATCATATATTCTAATATTGTCATTCTTTTTTATTTGAAGAAATGTCAATAGGAATTCAAAATATTCATGTAAAAGGACAAATGTTACTGGAGACATCAAGTTTTACCTTGGAAATGTAGAACTCGAAAGAGCATCATTAAATAAAGGAAAAAGAAATAAAAATAAAATAAGGAATAAAAAGAAAAACTGGACAAGTGGCAGACTAGTGACTTTTCTTGAAACAGAGAACTGAGGACTCAGAGCAAACAACCCAATATGTGGGTAGAGATAGGTCCCTACTGTGACAATAAGAAAAGGAAAAAAAAAAAAACCTAAGTTTGTGTACACCTGAGCAGATGATATTGGATATCCTCCAAACCAGTAAGAAGATACAGCTAATTTTTTTTTGTTTTATTTTTTTTAACTTTTACAATGTTGTGTTGTTTTCTGCCATACAACAATGTGAACCAGCCATAACCACACATATATCCCCTCCCTCATGAGCTTCCCTCCCTTCCCCCTATCTATTAACACATATGTATGGAATCCAGAAAAATGGTATTGATGAATCCTATTTGCAGGGAAGGAATGGAGATGCAGGAGTAGAACACGGACTTGTGGCCACATTGGGGGAGGGAGTGAATGGGATGAGTGGAGAGAGTTGCATCAACATATATACATTATCATGTGTAAAACGGATAGTAGGTGAGAAGTTGCAGCTAAATATTTTGAATGAATTGCTAATGACCAAGCATGGCTGGTATGAGAAGGTGACATTCTGGGGGCTTCCAGCAAAAAAAAAAAAAAAAATTGCCTGCTCTTGCAATCTTTCTTCTCTAAACCCACCAGGCATTTGTAGGGAAGATTGCAGACGAAACTACTGAGAGATGGATGAGCAGTCATTGGTGAGACTCTGCTCATTTCCACCTGCCCTATCCACCCCATGGAATAAAACATGTATTACTCAGAGGAAAGAATAAGAAAACTTAGGGCTGCTGGAAACTGAATAGAAGGGAATAAGAAAAATCCTCTCTCTGGGCAAGAGGCAGGAGAATCTGTAAAGTCACAGACCTGAAACCCAGGTATATATTGCCTGCCAAAGTCTTCATCAGAGTTAATCAGAATAGCAAAGGATATCCCACCTCCAGATTCAGAATGGTGGGTGCAGAGACTGAGAGCCAGTTGAAAAGATTCCACTGTAGAAAACACCCAAGTCCTGCTGCTGCTGCAACTCCTGCTAAGTCGCTTCAGTAGTGTCCGACTCTGTGCAACCCCATAGACGGCAGCCCACCAGGCCCCCCAACCCTGGGATTCTCCAGGCAAGAACACTGGAGTGGGTTGCCATTTCCTTCTCCAGTGCATGAAAGTGAAAAGTGAAAGTGAATTCGTTCAGTCGTGTCTGACTCTTAACGACCCCATGGACTGCAGCCCACCAGGCTCCTCCGTCCATGGGATTTTCCAGGCAAGAAAGAGGACCCTAAATCTTTTCTGTTATGTTCTTAACCTTTGGGATGTTATTTGTTTTTTAAAATAACTACAACCTTCTAAATTTCATTGTGTGATATATTGACCAAAATAAGTCATTTATTATTATGATATGTGCATTTTTCATATATTCCATTCATCTATATGCTTATTCTTCTGAAGAGCTATTCATGCTTCAAAGATGGATGCATGCATGTGTGTTAAGTTATTTCATTCATGTCTGACTCTTTGCAACACATGGACCATAGACCACCAGGCTCCTCTGTCCCTGGGATTCTCCAGGCAAAAATACTGGCGTGGGTTGCCATGCCCTCTTTCAGGGGATCCTCCTGACTCAGAAATTGAACTGCATGTCTTGTGTCTCCTGCACTAGCAGGCTACTCTCTTTACCACTGGTGCCATCTGGGAAGCACTCCAAGAGAGATATAGCCATTCAAAAATAGTCACTGAGTCCCTATTACATGCCAGCCATAGTTCTAAGTACAAAAGAAATGGTAGAAAACAAAAAAATAAACTAGTGTCTATAATTAAACCAGGGCTCCTGCATTGCAGGCAGATTCTTTACTCTCTGAGCCACCAGGGAAACTCATAATACACAATATAAATAAATAAATAACATTATTTCAATTAATTATATGTGGTATAAATATAAAATAGGTTAAAAGAGAGTAATCAGAGTCAGCAAAGTAGATATTTTAAATTAGGTGATTACAGTGGAGTAATGCCCTTAAATATTGAGAAGGAGCGACACACACAATCCTTTGAAAGAAAATTAGGTCAGGGAAAAAGGAAAGCGAATATCAGAGAATTGAAACTATGTGTCCAAGTGTCTCAGAAAAGTCCAGAATGACTGGGGCATAAAGGAGTATTAAAGATAATAGCACAGGTTGACATCGGAAAACTGGGTAGGTAGTTCCAGATCATGGAAAGCCTTGTGGGCCATGAAAAATTGGCTGCAGTTCTGTTCAAGTTTAATCAGAAGCCACTGATGTAAAATTAGGGGAATGACACAAACTCATTTAGTTTTGGGGGAAAAAAATACAGTTCTTCTAAGGAGACTGTAATAAAGGAGAATAAGATGGAAAGAAAATATTGTTGTAAATCAAGTAAGACTTAGCTAGAAACAAGGGAAATCATCCATTCTACAGATGAAGCATGTAATACACTATTCTAGCTCTGGGGCTAAATGCAAACAAGACCAGACTAATTAGTACCTCCTTTCTAAATTATGTCATGAATGCTCCAAGCAGAGTTTGCTCTTTTACTCAAGTTTCCATTACTTTACATATACATGTCTTATCATATAAAATTTATCAAACTTGTATTTGTCTCCCGAATGAAACTTTGGGCTTCTTATGGATAGGATTGTTATTTCAGCTTTAGTATATTTTCTATACTTTGTGCCCAAACCAAGCAAAAGGAGAAATATTTCCGAATACATGTTTTTACTTTTAAATAAGAAATGCTGGTGAAAATCCTTAAATTAACTATAATCATCACTAAGCAGGACAGAGTCAAATGGTGCTCAGGGCAAATAAAATTATAAGAAAATTCCATCCTGGCTCATCCAAAGTAATTAATTCAATTGACTAGGTAAAAGCTGATATTTTATATCTATCCTTATATTATAAAGTGGAAAGGTGAAAATGCTAGATACTTTTGGTGATTCTAAAGCTTTTTATAAAACCATAATGATTAGGTTTCAGAAAAGTCAAGCTTGTCTTGATGAGCATGAAATTGATTCAAATAATTTGTATTCGCCTAGAATGAGTGGTAGAGTGAGTATCTGAACTCTGCTGATTAAATTCTTGAAATATAATATATAAAAATATCTTCATATTAATCCTACTATTTTCTACTTAGTGATATTTTAGCATATGATATACAAATTAATATTTTTCTTTTGCATGTATACAAATTGAATGAAGCAGCTGATTCAAATAAACAGTAAATCTGTATAGAAAAAAAACTTTATTTGTCAAATTCTCACATTAAATGAATGGAATAAAGAATGAATCAGCAACTGTGAAAATATTGGAGGTTGGTCTGAAATTACATGTCTTGTGAATGTGAGAGAATTGACTGTATTTTCAATTACTTTTCACAGCAAGAGTCCTTGGGCTAATCCATATCATTGGGTTGATATGCTAAGTTAGATGCTCCTAACTTACAAACAAAACAAAATATTGCTTCTAAAAAACTTTAGGATCTGTGCCCTAAGAGCTGCTTAATAGAAGCATGTTCTCGTTCCTTGAAACTATTTACGAGTATCGCAGTATAATATTCATTAATGATATATTAACTTACTCAGAAGCGGTTACCACCATCTCATCTTCATACAAAATTATAACATAGCTATCCCATAAGAATGAATTCCAGAAAGAGTTTTTAATTGTTATACAGAATTTAAAAAGCTATATATTTCTGTTTACATTTTCTACTCAAGTAGTTCTGATGATTTCTGTTATATTAAGAGCTAATTCTGTTTAGATTGATTTTTAAGTGTTCTGGTTTGGGGGTTATTTTTCAATACCATCTGAATAGGGCTTTTTGTAGCTGGTTTAGATGTAGGAAATTAGGTATCAGTCCTTCTATGTTGTTACTACAGAGAAACGAAACATGGACACTGGCCATTGTTGCTGTAAATCACAATTAAAAGTTATAAGTAGACGCCTGCCAATGCAGGAGACGTGAGTTTGATCCCTGGGTTGGGAAGATCCCCTGGAGAAGGAAATGGCAACCCACTCTAGTATTCTGGCCTGGGAAATCCCACAGACAGAGGAGCCTGGCAGTCCATAGTCCATGGGGTCGCGAAGAGCTGTACACAATTTAGCAACTAAACAATTGTGTAACAAGCCATATCCAAGTGATCACGGAAGTGTCAAACATACTCCTCTTTGTCCAGTAGCAACTGTACCTACTCACAATAATCAGTGTTATTATAGTGTTTAAACAGTAAATTATCTTCTAAGGAGACATAAACAAAGAAAATTATCTTATATCTTTATCCAAGTTTTTCATACTGTTTCCATCTGATAGTTTTCTGTGTGAGTCTACCAGTGATGAATACTTCTAGCTTTTGTATTTCTTAAAAACATCTTTGTTTTACTTTCATTGTTGAAAGATAGCTCTATCAAGAGTCACACAAAGTACTATGTATATCTTAGCTACTGCTTGGTGTAATTTGCAATAGTCCCCTATTGTGTGGTGTGAGCTATCTAGTTTTGCAAGGGCCAGACATATAATAAATACATCCTTTAAATGTTAAAGTGTGGCATCAACTTGTGTCATTCCTCTCAGATAAAATATTGCTTTTTATTTATCTGGACATGAGGAAGGGGCAACTTCAGAGGCTCCTAGCTGAAGTTTTCCTGCAATAGCAGCACTTATCCCATTGAAAATGTGTTGTTGAAATCAACTGTATCCATTCAAATTATATATGTGGAATTGAAGAAAAGACTAAGAGGCAAATCCATGGACTTTATGGACACAGACCTGGGTTAAAACTCCAGCTATTATATAATCCCCATGTAGAGCTCTCAAAAGAACTTGAAAGTCCATTTTCCCTAAAATGGACATGTCCCTTAGGAAATGGACATGTATCTTGAAAGACTTGGAAGATCAAGTGTTTATTCTTTTTCTGGTCTTACAAGTTCCTTCCAATGGGAACTGGTTGTCTCCGTTAGATGGAACTGATGTAGGTCTAAAATAACATGCAACCTGTAGGTTTCAGCACCTCCATTCTTAGTCTCTCCTGATGCATATATTAAGCAATACTATTTTGACTGTCCATCAGGTTCCTAGATCCCAGGTACTATAAGTCATCTCCATCAGTACCTACCAGTCATATTCCTGATTGACACACCTATTTCTCTTAGACTTTGATCCATTTTGCCACAGTTTGTTATGATGGTTCTGATGTGTCTACTCCATTTAATGTGAATTATTACTCTTGTAACTTTGTCCAAGCGCCCAAGAGCCATCAGAAAAGCATAACAGAACTGTCACTAGGGTCTTCATCGGTATTTTAGCTCCTGTTTAGTGTTTGCAATCGCTTCTATCCAACTGTAAACTCCCCCTTTCTTGTCCCAGCACACAGGATCCATTCCTGGGCTGAGATTTGAGCCTAATTATTATATCACGGGCACAGGGGTGGAGTGATGTAAGGGGAAGCTGTAAACCCTGTAGTGGAAAAGCATTTATCTTGTGAGGTATCTGCCTAACTTGAGTACTCTGCCTTTTCTTCCAGCAAGAGGGTCTCTGTCTTCCAACAAGGGAGAGTGGGCCATGTTTGAAGACTCCGTTGGTGCAGGAGAAACGAAGCTTTCAGTGTTCTCAAGTGTTATCTACCAAGGTATTCTCAAGCCAAATCAAAAAGCCCCATTCCTCCCCTGTCCAGTGACTGTCGTGTGAGACTTCCCTGAATGTCTGTCATCTCAAGATAAAGTGTTGCCCCTGGTACTCAGCTGTGTCTTATTAGGGGCTGCAAGGGGTGAGGATCTATTTAAATACTGTGAAGTCTCTCTCTCACATTTGGCTTTAAATTGCTAATTAATTGCCCTGGCTTGTTTTTCCACTTTTAACTGAATTGGTCACATTGAGAAATAGCTATCCCGTTCAACAATTGCTATTTCTTCTGGACCTTTCAAATTTCTAAGAAGGTGCCTTGGAGAAGGCAATGGCACCCCACTCCAGTAGTCTTGCCTGGAAAATCCCATGGACGGAGGAGCCTGGTGGGCTGCAGTCCATGGGGTCGCTAAGAGTCGGACATGACTGAGCGACTTCCCTTTCACTTTTCACTTTCCACTTTCATGCATTGGAGAAGGAAATGGCAACCCACTCCAGTGTTCTTGCCTGGAGAACCCCAGGGACGGGGGAGCCTGGTGGGCTGCCATCTATGGGGTCGCACAGAGTCGGACACGACTAAAGCGACTTAGCAGCAGCAAGAAGGTGCCTGTAAACCCTCCCAACTTAAATGAGGGAAAGTCTTTGGAAATACATTGCTGTGGTCGGCAGGAACTTTTTATTACTTCACCTGCCACCAGAAATGGGATATTCCTTGCAATCAGCTGATAAGTGATGCAAATCCAGAACCTTATCGTTTGAATTCACTTTCTAGAGCCATTAACAGCATCAAATGCCTTAGGTCAGTTTCCCCAGAAATAGCACAAGATGGGAATTCCTGTATAAGTGATTTATTGCCAGAGTGCTCTTAGGACAAAGGGACTTGCTCTACAGTCAGTCCTGCCTTGAGGCATGACGCCTGCATCTTATAGCAAGATCTCCCCAGGAAAGGACAAAGAGTGAGGAAGGCCCCTGACTGTGGTGGCTCCTTTTGGCTCAAGGCAATTTTTTGAAAAAGAAGATAGCTACACAGTTTTGAATGTCTAACAGGCAATGTTAACGGGCTGATAGGTGCCCAGATAGTAGGAGAATCACCAGGATCCACACAGTTCGCTAATTTCAGTCACTCAGTCATGTCTGACTATTTATGACCCCATGGACTGCAGCACGTCAGGCTTCCCTGTCCATCACCAGTTCCTGGAACTTACTCAAACTCATGTCCATCAAGTCGGTGATGCCATCCAACCATCTCATCCTCTGTCGTCCCCTTCTTCTGCCTTCAATCTTTCCGAGGATCTGTTTATCAGATCTAATCCCTTGAATCTATTTCTCACTTCCACTGTGTAATTGTAAGGGATTTGATTTAGGTCATACCTGAATTGTCTATTTTTTTTTTTCCCTACTTCCTTCAATTTAAGTCTGAATCCACTATAGGAAGAATCCACTACAGGAAGTGAGTTCAGTTCAGTTCAGTCGCTCAGTCGTATCTGACTCTTTGTGACCCCATGAATCGCAGCACCCCAGGCCTCCCTGTCCATCACCAACTCCCGGAGTTCACTCAGACTCATGTCCATTGAGTCAGTGATGCCATCCAGCCATCTCATCCTCGGTCGTCCCCTTCTCCTCCTGCCCCCAATCCCTCCCAGCATCAGGGTGTTTTCCAATGAGTCAACTCTTCGCATGAGGTGGTCAGAGTACTGGAGCTTCAGCTTTAGCATCATTCCTTCCAAAGAAATCCCAGGGTTGATCTCCTTCAGAATGGACTGGTTGGATCTCCTTGCAGTCCAAGGGACTCTCAAGAGTCTTCTCCAACACCACAGTTCAAAGGCATCAATTCACTATTTTTTAAGTCAAAAATAGGTAGGGGTTTTCTTGATATTATGACATATATGAAAAGTTTCTGTCCTTCATTCTGAAATTAATTTGATGCCTCTGTTCAGTTTAATTCTGTAATTAATTTGACACCAGGCTCTGTGGATAGGAAAATATAAAGGTAAGACACAGTCTCTAAGTTTATAAAGTTTAGATTAGTGACAATATTATTTTGAAGGTTCTTTTTTTTAAACTGAAAAGTGAAAATAAAGTGGTTATAACTAGCAAAATTTCCCTAATTAAAAGAACCTCTTAGTCTCTGAAAGGAAGTGAAATTTAAATTGGAGTTTAAGCTAGCAAGAATGGCTGAAGGACTCCAAACCTATTCATTTCTTAATTTTCTTTGCGCTTGTGTACAGGCAAAGTTGCTTCAGTCATGTCCCATTCTTTGCCAACCTATGGACTTTCTCAGCCAGGGGATCTTCCCGACCCAGGGATAGAAACTGTGTTTTTTACACGTGGATACTTTACCAGTAGTGCCACTTGGGAAGTCCCAATTTTCTCTGTATATTCTAACAATTATTTGTTAAATAGTATTGAAATGCAATACCATTATTCAGTACCCTTAAACTTTAGTGAAATATAGTTTTGTGTAGTGATATTAGGAAAGTACAAATAACAGGGAGTTATTTGACTTAGAAAAAACTATAATGTAAAATACAATATTCCTACAGCAGGGTAAGACAACTCAAAAGGAAGAAGATGCTTAGAGAAAATGTGTATAATTATACTGATTTTTCTTTTCTTCTAAATGATTGTTATAACTTTGTAAGCACTTCTCCCTTTAAGAACTCTGTAAAGATCATGACTGGGTATTATGATATTTGTTTTATAAAGCAGAATATTGCCTTGAAAGTAGATTATCACTTCCAAGTGTGTGTAGATATTTGATGTTAGTTGATATGACAGCTAGATAATACAATTTCCACCTCAAAGCTTTTTGTGAGAACTCTTGCCTCATGAAATTAAAATGTCCTTGATTTCTCAGGACGGTTTTAGAACTAGTATTTTTAATTACTGTACAAGCAGCAGGTTATCCCCTCATCAGTGTATCTTGTCGATGTTTGTTGACAGATGTCAGTTCAAAAGTATATCAGAGTTTGGAGAGAAGTCAGTCTCCATTTCAGGTTTGCATTTGGATTGAGGTCTGTCATGAGTGGGAAAGAGTGACGAATGTGACATTGCCACGTCGAAAGATCATTAAATGTCACCCTGGGTCCTGGCAGCCAAGTGGCTGGCAGGAAGTCAATGATGCAGACACAGTGTGGAGCGTGGAGAGTGGAGTGGATCTAGGGCAGCAGAGAGTCATGCAAGCTGTGAACAATCAATCAATCATTTCATTCAAAGGAGAGTGAAATGAGACTTGATGGAAATGCTGTGTGAGAGCCTACAGTGGTGGACATCTAGCTTGTAAATGTTTTGATTTACATCTATAACTGTTAATCGCCAGCAGCTAGAATCCTAATCTGGGAAAACTACCCATCTGATCAATTTACTTGAAGATCTCCCTGACTTGAGGTGTTCCTTATGCACCTTACATCTTAAAGTCTTAACTTTCCCAGCTCTAGAGCACAGATGGCCTAAAGTGACTCTGGTGTACAGTCAACCTATTAGAGGTACAATTTATACACCCCGATAAAGAAAGCACTAAATCTGCCCAGCAATGCTATTTCACTTCTTCAGTGGCTTCCTACAATTTGCGTATAATTTATTTAGCTTTCCACTTTACTTGCTGCGCTGCCATTTCTATGAACTGATTCCCTAAAGTTGCTAAATATAAATTGTACTTAAAACAGTGTGGAAGTGCTTACTTGATATTAATATTTATTTTCAAAAAGCTTTTAAAGCCATAACACAAATATGAAGCACTTTTTATATGTTTATCCAGTAATTTACACCAATTGCATTTTCAGTGTAAGCTGGAAAATAAAAACCATGGCCATTGACTACTAGTAGGTGTATGTTAGACTGATAAATCTGTTTAATCTAGCTCACTTCCATTTGATGAAAATGGAGAGTATAAAATACATAAAATACGGAGGGAAGCAAGAGGTTTTCCAACAGGAGAAGTTTGCATTAGTGAGCTCTTTCTATATTCATATATTTGACTCAGGGTCTTTTAGCATGAGTTATGGGTGTGTCAGTATAAGTGAGCTGAGAATAATATTATCTGTTTCAAGTCATAACTATATATTAAAATCTTTATTAGACTGTACAGGTAGCAGATATTCTAAGTACAATTCAGATAGCTATTTTCTGAGGTAGAGTTAGAAACCTATTTTTCCCTAAATTTTTGGTCAGTGAGATCAGAGAACTCGGCATGTTTATTCAGCAATGCCCAGTTTAATGTCAACATCCAGTCTCTTTGGCAAAATTATCACTAAAGATGGAAATAACTGGATGAATATTTCAGCTGCATGTCATCACCAATTAAAATTATTCATGCAAATTTTCATATTCCGATTTCTGAGGAGCTACAAGTGGTGTTCTGACTGATATTTGGGTTACTATCTAGCTTTTCCTACAGAAAGAATGAAGAATATCTAGGTGACATGTCATTGTCCAGGATTTTTGGCAATTATGCTTTCATTTGAGGATCAGTAAATGGCATCCTGTTTCAGTTTAAATGACTGTTTTAGCCTAATACACCTATTTTTAAAAGCAGTTTTTCATACTGTTATCAGACATCTGCATCTAAATGTGTTATACTCACATGTTGTGGGTTATGTCTCTCCTGCCAAATACTGAACTCTTCTTGAGCTGCGATTTCTATCTCAATTTACCTCTACAAGGTTGTTTCTCAATTTATTTATACAAAGGTGTTTCTTTTGGCCATTTCTCTCTTCTTGCATCTCTCTCTGGAGTGGCTACCCACTCTGATAGTCTTGGGCTTCCCTGGTGGCTCAGACAGTAAAGAATCCACTTGCCATGCGGTAGATCTGGGATGGATCCCTGGGTTGGGAAGATCCCCTGAGGAAGGGAACAGCTACCCGCTCCAGCATTCTTGCCTGGAGAATTCCATACACAGAGGAGCCTGGCAGGCTACAGTCCATGGGGTTGAAAAGAACTGGACACGGCTGAGTGTCACGACTGAGTGATACTCGCTTTCACTTTCTCCGAGCAAGAATACTGAAGTGGGTAGCCGTTCCCTTCCCCAGGGAATCTTCCCAACCCAGGGACTGAGCCCAGGTCTCCTGCATTGCGGGTGGATTCTTTAATATCTGAGCTACAGGGAAGCCCCAATGTCTCCTAAATTAGCCCCTTATTCTATTATCCCCAATGAAGAAACATGAAATTTGTATTTACTCTCTACCTCTTCGAGCAGCTTACCTCTTTTCTCTTCTTTCTTATATTTCTCAAAAGCTTTCTTTAGAGTTCTTCATTTGTTCATCTCTCCTTCATTCCTTTTTAAAAAAAAAAAATTTTGAAACATAGCATACCTTCAGAAGTGGCTAAAATCATATAATCAGTTAAAAGGGGGGAAAAAGTGTTTCTTTCAACAGCTAGCTGAAAGAGTTAGCTAAAGGTTTTAGAAGAACCTGTGTGCCCTTTCTCATTGCATTCTGTCTCTTGCTTCTAGAGGTAACCACTATTCTAATTTGTTTTGCAATATATATCTATATAATTAAATAGTATACTGTTTACTTTTTTTAGCCTTTTACATTCATACAAACAGAATCATGTGATATATGATCTTCTATGGTTTGAGTTAATCAGTCAACATTATGTTAAAAAGTTTTATTCATGATAATCTCTTTCGGTTCAGTTCAGTCGCTCAGTTGTGTCTAACTCTTTGTGACCCCATGAATCACAGCACGCCAGGCCTCCCTGTCCATCACCAACTCCCGCAGTTCACTCGGATTCACGTCCATCGAATCAGTGATGCCATCCAGCCATCTCATCCTCGGTCGTCCCTTTCTCCTCCTGCCCCCAATCCCTCCCAGCATCAGTCTTTTCCAGTGAGTCAACTCTTCGCATGAGGTGGCCAAAGTACTGGAGTTTCAGCTTTAGCATCATTCCTTCCAAAGAAATCCCAGGGCTGATCTCCTTCAGAATGGACTGGTTGGATCTCCTTGCAGTCCAAGGGACTCTCAACAGTCTTCTCCAACACCACAGTTCAAAAGCATCAATTCGGCGCTCAGCCTTCTTCACAGTCCAACTCTCACATCCATACATGACCACTGGAAAAACCATAGCCTTAACTAGACGGATCTTTGTTGGCAAAGTAATATCTCTGCTTTTGAGTATGCTATCTAGGTTGGTCATAACTTTTCTTCCAAGGAGTAAGTGTCTTTTAATTTCTTTTAATTAATTTTCTCTTAATTTCTTTTAATTTCATGGCTGCAGTCACATCTGCAGTGATTTTGGAGCCCCCCAAAATAAAGTCTGACACTGTTTCCCCATCTGTTTCCCATGAAGTGATGGGACCGGATGTCATAATGTCTTTAGCTGTAGTCTATTTACTTTCATTGTTGTATGACCACATCTCTCTGTGAACACAGCACAGTTTTATGTATCCATCTATATTTTTTGATGGAAGAGGTGATTTTAAAAGCTTCAAATTCTTTGATATGCCACCCATCACCACTAAGATCTATCTTCTCTTCCCTCTACTCTGGGCAGGCTTGTGTTCGTTTTGCAAATAGATTATGACAGAAAAGAAGCTTTCCTTCCAATGATAGGTAACATGTAGCCATAGAACTTTCTTTCATCTTGTCCACTCGACCAGTTGTGCGTACTGCTCTAAAATGTAATTTTAGTAGTCCAACTACCCTGAGGTTACCATGGTGGAAACCATAAACAGTTTCAACTCATGCCAGCCTTCCAGTAATCCCCATCAAGGAATCAGACTTATGAGTGAAATGATCTAGGACCCTGTAGACATGCCCGTCTACCTGTTGAATGCCACCAAATAACCTCTGCTGATAGTACCTGGACAAAAATGTCAGCTAGCCAAGTTCTGCTCACACCGCTGATCCCCAAATCATGATATCAACAAGATGACTGCTGTGTTAACCCACTAAGTTTGAAGATAGTTAGTTTCACTGTAAAAAGTAAATGGAAAATAATTTTCGCACCTGGAAGTGGGATGATGTGATAACAAAAGCTAAAACTGCTATGGGATTGGGCAGTGCCATTCAAGGATCTGAAGGGACTCTATTGGTGAGATTCTGCGATAATGTGAGAAAAAAGTATTGGAAGGTAGTGAAAAGAGGGCTCTTATTATATAATAGTGAAATTTTGGCAACCCTGTTGCCTGCAGTAATGTGATAAGTAGGAAATATTCCAAAGGAACTCAAAGACCTAATTAGAGATTTCTGGGCTGAGTGTTACAGTTGTCACTTGCCTTCTTTCATTTGCTTGTCATAAATAAGGGTTAACTGAACGAAAGCTATAGCTTTAGTTTTGGAGTAGAAAACGGATAAAAGGTTAAGGGGCCAGCGTCACAATGTTTTTTGGGTTTTTTTTTCCAACCAGAAAAGAGTTCCCCAAAAGAGGAAAAATCTCCAGGAAAATATTAAATCCAACTGATTGTCAAGTTGTCATCTCAGTGTGAAGGGGGAGCCAAAGTTGTAACTATAAAAACCTTTTTAAAACCTTAAAAAGACTCAAGCTGAGGCTTCAAAGACTCTTTCAGATGGACAAAGGCCTTCTATGGATCTCAAGATAGGCCCCACAGGTCTTATTTGTTAAATGAAAGGGTTTCTAAGAACCTTCAGGCATTTTCCAACTGCAGCCTTATAAAATGTCCAGAGTAGAGAAAATTTATGTCAAAGAGATTTGTGGGTATGTCCTTTGCCTAGTGGAATAGGCCATAGGAGGATACTTAAGACACTCATACTTTTTACAGAATTATACCTATTTGAGCAGAACAGGATAGGGAAAATAATTAGATTCTAAAACTTCTGTGGGAAGAAAGCAGGTTAAGAAAAGTATTGAGCTGAAAGCACAGTCTATTTTCTTTCTTCCTTCTTTTTCTTTCTTTCCTTCTTTTTTTTTTTTCTTTCATTTTTTTGAGGAAGAATGATTCAGAATATGGATTCCCAGGTGGCTCGGTGATAAAGAATCTGCATGCCAGTGCCAGAGATGCAGGAGACGTGGGTTCAATCCCTGCATCTGGAAGATCCCACTGGGAAGGCAACCCACTCCAGTATTCTTGTAAAACCCAATGGACAGAAGAGCTTGGCGGGCTACCATCCATGGGGTTGCAAAAAGTTGCACACAACTAAGCGACTAATATGCATCTGTATCTGGATTTGATTCAAATGAAGATTCTGTTCCTTGAATTCAATCCTATGTTATCAGTCATTGAAGAATGACTTCATCTTGCATTTCAGAGTGTGTGAAATGGCCAGAGGTATATATTGGTGTTGCCTTTTAAAATGTGGTGACAATTTCTGACAGATCTCCCAACAAGATGTACAGTTTATGTCCTCTGCCCTTGAATATGGGTGTGCTTGTGTTGGTTTCAACTTACAGAACTACTTTCAAAGTTAGACCACACAAAATCATTTGGCTTTCATCTTGCTCCTGGATTCCTTTCTCTTGAAGCTTTGACCCACATAAGAAGTTTGAACACCTAGAGACAGGAGGCTGAAGAGATGGAAATGCATGTACTCTGATCAAAACATCAGAAGCCAAACACCCCCTACCCTACTAAAGATGCTAGTGGTAAAGAACTTGCCTGCAAAATGTAGGAGATGTAAGAGACACAGGTTTGATGTCTGGGTCAGGAGGATTCCCTGGAGAAGAAAATGGCAGTCCACTACAGTAGTCTTGCTTGGAGAATCCCATGGACAGAGGAGCCTAGTAAACCATAGTCCATAGGATCTCAGAGTCAGACACTATCAAAGCAATTGAGCATGCACCCCCTAATAAAGGACATAGTGAGTAAGAGAAGACAGACTTCCATCATTTGAATTGCATCAGGTAAACTCAATCAATGACATATGGAAATAATGAATCACCTAGTTGAGCTCCACTAAGTTTCCAATTTCCCCTTTCTGCACTGCTTAATCCTTTTACTCTAAAATATATCACAATTCTTCACCACTTCTTCCTCTCAAAGAGGGTTTCTTTACTTCAATGCTGAAAATATTTGGTCTTTATCATTCTCTGTCAACTATACTTTATGTCAGTTCAGTTCAGTTCAGTTGCTCAGTCATGTCTGACTCTTTGCAACCCCATGAACTGCAGCACACCAGGCCTCCCTCTCCACCACCAATTCCCAGAGTTTATTCAAACTCATGTCCATTGAGTCAGTGATGCCTTCAACCATCTCATCGTCTGTCATCCCCTTCTCCTCCTGCCTTCAATCTTTCCCAGGCTCAGGGTCTTTTCAAATGAGTCAGTTCTTAGCATCAGATGGCCAAAGGATTGGAGTTTCAACTTCAGCATCAGTCCTTCCAATGAATATCAGGACTGATTTCCTTTAGGATGGACTAGTTGGATCTCCTTGCAGCCCAGGGGATGCTCAAGCGTCTTCTCCAACAGCACAGTTCAAAAGCATCAATTCTTCAGTGCTCAGCTTTCCTTATAGTCCAACTCTCACAACCATATACAACTACTGGAAAAATCATAGCTTGACTAGACAGACCTTTGTTGGCAAAGTAATGTCTTTGCTTTTTAATATGCTATCTAGGTTGGTCAGAACTTCTCTTCAAAGGAGCAAGCATTTTTTAATTTCATGGCTGCAGTCACCATCTACAGTGATTTTGGAGCCCAAAACAATAAAGTCTCTTTCTGTTTCCACTATTTCCCCATCTATTTGTCATGAAGTGATGAGATCAGATGCCATGATCTTAGTTTTCTGAATGTTGAGTTTTAAGCCAGAATGTTCACTCTCCTCCTTCATTTTCATCAAGAAGCTCTTTAGTTTTTCTTCACTTTCTGACATAAGGGTGGTGTCATCTGCGTATCTGAGGTTACTGATATTTCTCCCAGCAACCTTGATTGCAGCTTATGCTTCATCCAGCCGAGTGTTTCTCATGATGTACTCTGTATATAAGTTAAATAAGCAGGGTGACAATATACAACCTTGGTGTACTCCTTTCCCAATTTGGAACCAGTCTGTTGTCTCATGTCCAGTTCTAACTATTGCCTCCTGATTTGCATACAGATTTCTCAAGAGGCAGTTAAGGTGGTCTGGTATTCCCATCTCTTTAAGAATTTTCCAGTTTGTTGTAATTCACATAGTTAATGGCTTTGGTGTAGTCAATAAAGCAAAAGGAGATGTTTTTCTGGAACTCTCTTGCTTTTTCGATGATTCAACGGATGTTGTCAATTTGATCTCTGGTTCCTCTGCCTTTTCTAAATATAGCTTGAACGTCTGGAAGTTTACAGTTCACATACTTTTGAAGCTTGTCTTGGAGAATTTTGAGTATTACTTTACTAGTGTGTGAGATGAGTGCAATTGTGTGGTAGTCTGGACATTCTTTGCATTACCTTTCTGAAGGAAAACTGATCTTTTCCAGTCCTATGGCCACTGCTGAGTTTTCCAAATTTGCTGGCATATTGAGTGCAGCACTTTCACAGCATCATCTTTAGGGTTTGAAATAGCTCAACTGAAATTCCATTACCTCCACTAGCTTTGTTTGTAGTGATGCTTCCTAAGGCCCACTTCACATTCCAGGATGTCTGGCTCTAGGTGAGTGATCATATCATCATGATTATCTGGGTCATGAAGATCTTTTTTGTACAGTTCTGTGTATTCTTGCTACCTCTTCTTAATATCTTCTGCTTCTGTTTGTCTCAGTCCCCTATTTTATCTTGGTGTTAAACAGTTATAAGTATCTGAGTATACAATATCTAATTATTTATTTATCTCTATGTTCATTATCTCAGGCCTCCTGGTGGCACTAGTGGTAAAGAACCCACCTGCCAATGCAAGAGACAAGGGTTCGATTCCTGGGTTGGGAAGATCCCCTGGAGAAGGAAATGGCAACCTACTCTAGTATTCTTGCCTAGAAAATTCCATGGACATTGCAGACTGGTGGGCTACAGTCTATGGGGTCACCAAGAGTTGGACATGAGTGAGCAACTGAGCATATATGTTCATTACCTGTCTAATAAATATAATCTTCCTAGGGCAAGTATTTTCCTGTTCTCACTTCTTATATTATCTTTATATCATATGAAGCCATGAAGAATAGCTTCCACTTTTGTAGGTGCTTTGCAAGAAAATACTGAATAGATGAATGAAAGAACTTACCTTTTCATCATCTTCTTCAACTACAAAATATTTTACTAATTTTTTAATGAGTGTCTGTTTTACACTATCTTACTTCAAAGCACCATATGTCTTGCTTGGGAAAATTCCAAAGCTACTTGACAGATATTTTCTTATATTTTCAAACTTTTACCTTAAAATTGATTTTCCTCAAGGACATATTCATAGACCAAAACAGAATCACTGAATCTATGCTATAAGCATTCAATTTAAGCAAATATTAAAATTTCCACCATAGTTGCAAAATTGTGCATGAAATCTTTTTATCCTTCAGACCTGGGCTTAGAAGTTCTCCCAAGGAGATCCTTACCACCATCAATCCATCTGCAAAAAAAAAAAAAAAAAAAGCACTGTTCATCCATTCCAAGTGGCCAGAAGAGTGTGTAACACATACTTAGTAAATAATGACACTCTGTAAATAGTGAATGAATAAATGTATCGATCAAGGACTGATCAAATCTAATCAACATGTACACAAAGAATGACTTCATACGGAAGATACATATCACCCAATAGCTTTTTTCTCTCAAAAACTCCATTGAAATATTACATCTTATGTTTTTATATACAACTTAAAAATGCTGGGTGATTCAATTCATTTACTTCCAAAATCCACAGGATGTAAGAAAAAGAAAACATTTGCTAAAAGACAATTAATGCAGAGTTTAATACATTCCACTTTAAGTAACATTTCACCATTTCTTATATAAGCAGTAGAAATATTACAGGGATAGATATGACAGAGGCCTGTTGCTTTTAAAAATTAAATCTGTTTATAGGAAAGCTCTAAATCTAAGTTTAAATAATTTCTCACATTTACTGACCTTTCGCTCCAGTTTGATTGTTTATTTCATATTGTTTCCTACATAGAATCACATTAATTTTCATTACTATTCTTACTGTCGCAGTAATTAGAAATATAGCTAATTATTGTAATATGGAAGGTCATAAAACTTGAAAATTTCCTAGGGAATAATTTCTATTCTCTCTATACTTTTATTTCGTTCCCTTTTAAAACACATTGCTGCTGCTGCTGCTGCTGAGTCGCTTCAGTCGTGTCTGACTGTGCAACCCCATAGAGGACAGCCCACCAGGCTCCTCTGTCCCTGGGATTCTCCAGGTAAGAACACTGGAGTGGGTTGCCATTTCCTTCTCCAATGCATGAAAGTGAAAAGTGAAAATAAAGTCACTCAGTTGTGCCCGACTCTTAGCGATTCCATGGACTGCAGCCATCCAGGCTCCTCCATCCATGGATTTCCCAGGCAAGAGTACTGGAGTGGGGTGCCATTGCCTTCTCCTTAAAACACATTACATGATCAAATTACATAATTTTATTTTACAGTTACAAAATTTCAAAATGTGCACTCAAATATTTATTTATTTAACAATTGTTTGTTAATTATTTGATGTGTGTTGGCATGATATATATGAGGGACAGACATCATCTTTGGCCTAGTGATCATGACAGCTCAAAGAGGACACCACCACTAAGTACCTCATATACATAATTCTGTAAATCATGAGTAAGTAGTAGGAAGAAATAGGTTGCAGTGAATATGTACAAGGTGATAAGCAAGTCTGAGGACTCGAGTAAGTCCTCCATGAATAAATAGCACCTATCCCTGCAAAATAACCTGTCATACAGATAAGAGTCTGGGGTAGGGAGATGGCAAAAGAAACACTGGCTGTGTCTCAGGCAGATGGAAAGCATGGAAGGAAATCAGTGTGTTTATTATATGAAACATTTCCTATGGATGCTCAGATTTCTTCAAGTCTTGTATCTCATAAAGCCTCTTGGTAAAGTTTTTTGTTATTTTTTGTCTATTCTACTAATAAAACATGTCTTCCATGTGTCCTTGAGTAATAATACATTTTTTATGACCACAAGCTTTTATAGTACACGATGCTTTCTTCTTTAACGTACGATTTTCTTAAAATTCCTTTTAATTTCTAAAGAAGACTTATGGAAGTTCTGACTTTTGTCCATCACTTTTTAAGTGAAGATTCTAACTTTGCCCCCATGATTGAATACTTTGGTCACCTGTGTCCTTCCTTCCTTTCTGTCAAGTAGATGATTTATCACCTAAGTATTTAACCTGTTGTTCATTAAAAACAGAAAGGACTCCCATCAGTATGAAGCTGTACTGGTGGTGGAAATCCGACATAAATAATGTAAAACAACAGAAACTGCTCGTCAACTTTTATTCTTTCTAAGTCTAATGAGAAAAATCAAATATCCATCTTTTGCACTTGGAATTTATTTTTTGCAAGCCCTCCCATCAAGGTACATGCCAAGAATATTTACAGTCGCCACACTAATACCTACAGTGACGCTATTTGCATAAGTCCCTTTTATTTTCCTCTTTACTGAAATTATTAATTTTATATTCTGGCTTTTCTAGCTAATTGTAGCTTAACTTTCAAAATGGCCTCCTTTTATTCTTTGTTACTATAAAAACTATGGTATATAAATATGCCATAAATAGACAGCATCAGTAAATCCATGCTGTGTTGTTATTTTTTAACTAGCATACTATATGTTCACCAATTTTGCTTTCAGAGGGGGTTATCTGCAACGAACACATGCTTCAAGGATGACATAGGGCAGCCTGTCCTGGTCTGGTTGTTTGATTTCTTTCCCGACTCATCTATTAAACGAGAAATTGTTGACATTTATCTTCTATTCTCTAATCTGCTACACTTTGCTCTCTTCTAATGAATTTGTATAATTTTGTATCTTTCCTTTATCACACTTTAGATTTTCAGCAAGATTGCTACTAAAATTTTATAAGAGACTGTTTGGCATGTGTCAGGATTCTCTGTTTTCTGAGCCCTTCCTTAACTTTTAAAAATATAATTATTTACAAGCTATTAAGTTGCTAATAATTCTGTTTCCTTCTATGTGTATTGTTCTAAAAAAATGTCAGTAATTAAATACATACATTTGACCATATTTTAAAATTACATCCTTCTTTTCTTACCTCCTTCTTTCTTTCTACCTGTGTATTTTCACCTAATCAGCCACCAACAAAAGTTTATCGAATGATTGCTTTTTGCCAGGAACTTGAGTTAATTCCTGGGTATGTAAAGATGTATAAAATCAAACAGTTCCTGCCATCAGGTAGTTTATAGTCCAATAAAGAAGAAAGATGCAAAAATAAATAAATGAAGCAGAAATATCATAGATTTATACATGTTGCTGAGTGGTGAAGGACAATTAAATGTCCATCTGTTAAACAACACATAGAAAAGATATTCCAGGCAGAAAGAGAAAAACAATCAAAAGTAGAATTATATTTTGTATCAGCAAATACGTTAACATGCTCTATCAGGAAAAGGAAGAGAGGAATGAATGTAAAGCAAGACAGATTCACTACTTCATGGCTTGCTGTTGCTGTTTAATGGTTAAGTAAAAGATGCAAAAATAAATAAATGAAGCAGAAATATCATAGATTTATACATGTTGCTGAGTGGTGAAGGACAATTAAATGTCCATCTGTTAAACAACACATAGAAAAGATATTCCAGGCAGAAAGAGAAAAACAATCAAAAGTAGAAGTATATGTTTGTATCAGCAAATATGTTAACATGCTCTATCAGGAAAAGGAAGAGAGGAATGAATGTAAAGCAAGACAGATTCACTACTTCATGGCTTGTTGTTGCTGTTTAATGGTCAAGTTCTGTCTGACTCTGCAATCCTATGGACTGCAATCCACCAGGCGCCTCTGTCTGTGGGATTTCCCAGACAAGAATACTGAAGCGGGTTGCCATTTCTTCCTCCAGGGCATCTTCTAGACCCAGGTAGCAAACTTATATCTCCTGCACTAGCAGGCATTTTCTTCACCACTGAGCTACCAGCTAATCCTAAACCTAATTTCGTGGCTAGAAGTTCACAATATATTTTTCATAATAAGAAGAGAAGATTTTGAAGATTATCACGTTGGGATATAAGAAGATCATATTTGGACTTTAGTAAATGAAATTTTATTTCTCTACTTTTAAAAGTCCTGCAAAGCCTCCCCTGGTGGCTCAGTGGTAAAGAATCCTCTTGTCAATTCAGGAGACATAGGTTCGATCCCTGATCCAGGAAGATCCTGCATGCCACGAAGCAACTAAGGCCCTAAGCCACAGCTATTGAGCCTGTGCTCTAGAGCCCAGAACTGGAACCAGTGAACCCACGTGCCACAACTGCCAAAGGCCAGGCACCCTAGAGCCCGTGCTCCACAACAAAAGAAGCCACGGCGATGAGAAACCCACGTACCACACCTGGAGAGTAGCCCCAACTTGCTGCAGCTAGAGAAAAGCCCTTGCAGCAACAAAGACCCAGCACAGCCAAATAAATAAATAAATGATCTTTTAAAAATATTTTTAAAAATAAATATCCTGCAAATATTCCAGATTCTTTGTCCACTTTTTGACCTTGGTATCAATTAATAAGTAGCTCTTTTACTATTGATAGGTACTTAGTGTGATTTTACTTTTACATTTTTCTTTAGGTTCATCAACACTCCCCCCATAATTTATTAACTTGTTCATAGCCTCAAATTAAATTTTTATTTGACTTGCTTGTTTTGCCATCATTTTGAGTAAAATTTGAATATATTTTTCCATTTTTCTTTGACTTCTAAAATTTGACTTATTAAGACTGATTTTTTTTTTTAAGTCTGGCTTTAGATTCACATCAAATTTGAAGGAAGACTACAGAGATTTCCCATGTATATCCTGCTCCCACACAGGCATAGCCTCCCCCATTATCACCATCCCCAACAGAATGGTACATTCACTGCAATTGATAAACACACATGGACACGTCATTAACATCCAGAGTCCATAGTTCATTCTTGGTGTGGTACATTGTATGAGCTCTGACATATGCAAAATGACACAGAACAATCATTATAACACCACGCAAAGTATTTTCACTTCCCTAAAACTCCTCTGTATTCTGTCTATTCACCTCTCTCCCATTCCCATCCCACCAATCACTAATCTTTTCATTTCTTTCATATTTGCCTGTTGCCTAGTACCATACAGTGGAGAAGGAAATGGCAACCCACTCCAGTGTTCTTGCCTGGAGAATCCCAGGGACGGGGGAGCCTGGTGGGCTGCCATCTATGGGGTCGCACAGAGTCGGACATGACTGAAGCGACTTAGCAGCAGCAGTACCATACAGTTGGGATTATAACAGTTTGTAGCCTTTTCAGATTGGCTTGTTGCATTTGATAGCATAGATTTAATGTTTCTCTGTGTCTTTTCATGACAAGAGTTCATTTCTCTCTCTCTCTCTCTCTCTCTCTCTTTTTTTTTCTTTTTCTTTCTTTCATTCTTTGTTTTGACCATACCCCATATGGGATTTTAAAATCCCATGGACAGAGGTCACAGTTCATGAGGTTTCAAAAAGTTGGACACAACTTAGCAATTAAACAAAAACAGCAAGTATGGGATCTTAGTTCCCCATTCAAGGATGAAACCCATGCCCCCGTCACTGAAAGTGCAGTCTTGAGCACTGGATCACCAGGTAGATCCAAGAGATCATTCTCGTTAGTACTAATATTCCATTGTCTGATGTATCATAGTTTACCATTCACCTACTAAAGGACATCTTGTTTGCTTACAAGTTTTGTCAATTGTGAATAAAACATCTGTGTGTAAGTTTTTGTTTAAATGTAAATTTTCAACTTCTCTGGGTAAACACCAAGGAGTGTGATTGCTGGATTATATGGTTAGGGTATGTTTAGCTGTGTAAGAAATTGCCAAACCATTTTTCCACGTGCCAAGATCATTTTGCATTCCCACCAGCAGTAAATGAGAGTTCCTGTTGCTCCACGTCCCTGCCAGCATTTGTTATTGTCAGTGTTTTGGATTTGGGCCATTCTAATAGATGTGCAGTGGCATCTTATTTTTGTCTCAATTTTTATTGCCCTGATGAAATATCATATGGAGCAGCTTCTCATATGTTTGTTTGCCATCTGCGTGTCTTTGTTGTTGAGGTGTCTATCTAGGTCTTGGGCCTCTTTTTAAATCGGATAGCTTTTCTTTTTCATTGATGAATTTTAAGAGTTCTTTGACCCTAACCATCCTTTATCAGATGTATTTTTTGCAAATATTTACTCCCAGTCAGTGGTTTGTCTTGATATTACCTTTCACAGAGCATAAGGTTTTACATTTTAGTGATGCTCAGTTTATGAATTATTTGTTTTATAGATTTTACATTTGATGTTGTATTTTAAAAGTGCTCACCATACCCAATTGATTTTTTCCTATGTTATCTTCTAGAAGTTTTATGGTTTTGCATTTTACATTTAAGTCTGTGATCCATTTTGAATTAATTTTTGTGAAGAGTGTAAGGTATAACTGGATCCTTTTTTTTGCATGTGGATGGCCAGTTGCTCAAACACCCGTTGTTGAAAATACAATCTTTGCCTAGTGTATTATCTACGCTTTTGTGTTGAGGATGAGGTGGCCATATTTACGTGGATCTATTTCTGGGCACTCTATTCTCTTCCATTGATCTATTTGTCTACTTTATCACCAGCACCACACTGTCTTGACTCCTTGTAGATTTATAGTAAGAATTGAAGTCAGGAAGTGTCAGTTCTCCAACTTTGTTCCCATTTAATACTGTGTTGGCTATCTTAAATATTCTTTTCGTTGGTCTTACAGTAAGTCCACTATATATGGACAAGTTCGGCTCTGAGAGCATGTTTGTAAGTCCAATTTACTCATAAATTCAACACAGTTAACCTAGGTGCTAAACACAATTTGCTGTAGAGTAGAAGATCCCCTGGAGAAAGGAAGGGGAATTCTGGAATACCCGTTCCAGTATTCTGGCCTGGAGAATTCAGTACAGTACAGAACACAGTACTGTACTATAATAGGTTTATAATATTTTTCACACAATGTATGAAAAACAAATATAAAAAATAAAACATTTTAAATCTTACAATACCATACCTTGAAAAGTACAGTAGTACAGTACAACAGCTGGCATACAGAGGCTGGCAACACATGAACAGGCAAGAAGTGTTACTGAACACAGGACGGAGAGGAGGCAGGAGATGGGAAAGCTGAAGGATTGTCAGCAACAGAGAAGGAGGACAAATTGCAATTTCACTTACACCTGACGTTGAAGGAATGCACATCTTTGAATTTTTGCAACTTCAAGGTTCATATGTAGTGTTATTATTCAATTATTTAGGGTTTTTTATCCTGTATTTCTTTAGAAGGAATGATGCTAAAGCTGAAGCTCCAGTACTTTGGCCACCTCATGCGAAGAGTTGACTCATTGGAAAAGACTCTGATGCTGGGAGGGATTGGGGGCAGGAGGAGAAGGGGACGACAGAGGATGAGATGGCTGGATGGCATCACGGACTCGATGGACACGAGTCTGAGTGAACTCCGGGAGTTAGTGATGGACAGGGAGGCCTGGCTGCTGCAATTCATGGGGTCATGAAGAATCGGACACGACTGAGCGACTGAACTGAACTGAACTCAACACCAGGCTTAAAAAAAGTCCCAAAATGTCCTTTGAGATTTATGGAGATAAGAGATTATGGAAGCAAAGCTACATCTAGTTTATCCTTACATCAAGGGTATAGTCTTTTGAGTACCCAGCTGACTGTGGTGAGGGTTCTTATATAATCCCTACTCTAGCTTTAAATTATCTACCTATCTTTATCCTCATCCCATGAGACTTTAAACTAAAGCCTGTGTTTGCTGGCTTGTCAGGACTTATAGGAAAAAAAAAATATTTGTATGCTCAAGGATTATGCCTGCGTGTCTTCTTTAGAGTTTTCCCAAGAATTTATCTTGTCCCTGTCCTACTGGCCTGACAGCTCATCTGAATGCATTTAGGTCATCAGAAATATTTACCCAGCAGTTTTATTGCTTTCCTTGTAAAATTCGATCCAAATAAAGAACTTGATCCACATTATTAGAAACAGAAGTCCTCATCTCTGAATCTCTAGTACTTTATAGTGTACTTGACACAAATTAAGCACCTCATAATAAAAAGATGAATTGTTGAGGAGTGCTTTTTGCAATCATTTTTGGGCCTGAGTCACAAATTATACATTTCATAATTGAACAAATTTAGAATGTTGCTTCTAAAATTCTGAAGATGAATAACTTATAAAAGTATTTCTGCCTCAGGTGAAACTTTAAGCTAAAAGGCTTCTGTTAACTTTTGAAGCATTTTTTCCATGGTTAAAAATTCCACAGCATGAAGTTTTCTAAAACCAACTTTCATGATTCTTGTGAATGCATATCAGCTGAAATTCAGTTTTGGTAAAGTCACATTTAACAGAGTTATTATTTATAAATGAAAAAGAGATTGATGTTTAAACATCAATTTGTTCAAATATATTGGAGCTCAATGTCAGTTTCCTCAAATACTTTTCAGTTATGTAAAGGAAGTATTTAACTTTTGCCACTGAGGTCAGTTAAGTCATTTGTATATACAGATAGATAATTCATGAAATTGTAATTAGACTTCTTTAAAGCTGTTTAAAAGTTTACATCAAGAATATTCTGTAAATATTGGGATCTATCAAAACATTGGAGAGCTTTTAGAGAAATCTAACAGAAGTTAATGGATAAAATATATCAAGTAGTTGATTTCAGATGTGCACAACATGGGTACTTATTAAGAATTGTATGAATCTCTGCTAAGTACCATATATATTTTCCAATTGTAATGGACACACCCTAGAGTGACCTCTATTGAGTCATGCCTTCATAATGGAGTCTTCTTTTGGAGTGTGGACAGTAGCTATAACTTGATTTGAA
>SJXQ01012047.1:488562-556100 GCA_006408695.1 Aepyceros melampus | reverse complement strand
TTTCTAGAACTTTCCAACCAGCCTCCCTGTGGCAGCAGCCTAGGTCCCCGGAATGCAGGAACTTTCTGCGTCCGAGGGCCCAGCCATGCATGTCTGGGGTGTGGTCCATAGATGCCAAGGGTGATGGCGTTTCAACCAAAAGCAGCAAGGCTCTGGGCCCGGGGCGGGGTGGGTTCCACGCCGACCGCAGGGCCTTTCCGAGGACTTTTCCTGCGCCAGCTAGAAAACGGGGCTGGCTCTGGGTCCTCTTTGCGGCCACGTTCTGACTGAAAACAGCTGGGTCCGTTCCCAGTCGCTCCCCAGTTTAGTGAGAGCACGGCTGTGTCGCCCCGAGTGTTTGGGGGATTGCTTCCTCACAAAATGTCACGCGCCTCCGAGAGCAGAGGAGCGCGGGGCCCTGCGTGGACAGAGCGCGGCGGAGGGCGGGAACCGGGGGGTCAGGCAGGGCTCCGCGGCTCCGGCTGTTCACACACTGGGCCCCGCGGCGGCCCCCCGGCCCCCACCGTCCCCCTGGGCCTCGGAACCGGAGCTTCCCAGGCTGGGCTCTGCCGTCGTGCTGGGTCCGTTCCCAGTCGCTCCCCAGTTTAGTGAGAGCACGGCTGTTCGCCCCGAGTGTTTGGGGGATTGCTTCCTCACAAAATGTCACGCGCCTCCGAGAGCAGAGGAGCGCGGGGCCCTGCGTGGACAGAGCGCGGCGGAGGGCGGGAACCGGGGGGTCAGGCAGGGCTCCGCGGCTCCGGCTGTTCACACACTGGGCCCCGCGGCGGCCCCCCGGCCCCCACCGTCCCCCTGGGCCTCGGAACCGGAGCTTCCCAGGCTGGGCTCTGCCGTCGGCCTTTCAGAACCTTCTGCCGACAAGGCGCTTTATTGACACTTACTCGTCACACGCGGGTTACCACAGGAGCGCTCGTCACGGGCTGCGTTTCTACCAGGTCTCTCCGACCGCAGACCCGGCACTACACAGCCTCCCAGACCCACCCAGAAATCCAGGCTCTGCAAGCTCCCCATGGCTCCATCCACCACAAACTATTCCCATGCAACTTAGCCACCGCGCCCCCGCCTCCACCATGTCCCATAACCTCCTGCGATTTCATTTTCCCATCTGGCATTTAGTTTTGATGTTCAGGGCATTAAGGGCCCATAGCTTCCCCCAAGCTATTTCGCTCGGAAGCAGTGAAACAGCTTAGCAATTTGGGAGCCACGTAAAATGCATTGTTTTCCTGGGGGAGGCCTGTGAGGGGAACCCAACTTTCTTGGCTCCTAAATCGGAGTGTAAATGTAGCAGGCTTCCCATCAGGATTTTTTTTTTTCCAGAGTCTTGTTAGTCATGAGGCCAGAAGCCTTTCCTGTGGACTGTGCTCCATGCAGCAAGACAAAGATGGACTTTGTAGACCATGCAGGTCCCCAGGAGCACACGCTCGGGGCTCGCAGAGACCCAGGTTCAAACTCGGGCTCCACCCCTTCCCTGCTGCGGTTGTGCGGTCTAGGCATTCTCCTCCAGAAAACCTCCAACACCATCCGATTGTAGCATTCACTATGGCCACCTAAGAGGATGATGGCAAAGGCCTCACACATTGTTTACTCAAAACCAGAACTGGTAGCTGCTATTATTAAAGGCTGGAGATTGACTCTGCCCTAATCTTTGTGACTGCCGCCCTAATCTTTGACTTCTACAAGTTCAGGTCCTTTGACTGGACCTGCGATGTTCACAGGAGCCCCTGGGGCAGTGAGGACCACACTGGCCATTCTAGGCAAGTCTTCTCTCTGGACAGTCGGGCCTTCAAACGCCATCTGTGAGCGTCAGGCGGAGGAAATGGAATGTAAAATGTGCCGGTGCCCAGGTCCTGCTGTCAGAGGTGCTGGCTCCAGTGGCCAGGGGTTGGCACAGGCCAGGGTGTCTGTTAAGCTCCCCAGGGGATTCCAGAGACCAGCTGGGCTGACAGCCTCTGCTTAATTCTTTACTCTTCCCTTTTCTGTCTCAGTCTTCTCCCCATTCAGATGGATGACTGGCACCTGGAGACAATCTCCAGACTCATGGCAACACAGATGTGCTCTCAGTACAGTGGGATGAGTTGGTGGGAGCTGACCCATCTATTGTCATTTATATCTGTGCCTCCCGGTTTTCTAGCCCCGCCTTCATACGTTTAATGACGATTATTTATTGAGCACCTACTTTGTGTCCATCACTGCAGTGAGGCAGGTGGTGGTACCACCCTGCCCTCAGGGAGCTGCCACTCTGAGTGCAGGGCTGAGGGTGGGAATTTGAAGATAGAGCATGGTGTGTGAGAGACAAAAGAGGGAAGAGTGGTCAGGATGAGAGCAGAAAAGGAGGCAAGATGACATTCATGACACGAAAATCCATGGAGAGGAAGGGCAAGGAACCATGGCCTTGGGCAAAGAATGCCGCTGCTAGAACTGAAGTGCCAGGGTTCAAATCCTGCCTCAGCCACTTACAAGCTCTATGACTCTGGGTTGTGTACTTAATATCTCTGTGACTTGGAATCCCCAACTGGAGATGATGCTAACTTCCAAGAGTTTTTGTGACAATTCAATTAGTTAATTCATGCAAGAGCTTCCCTGGTGGCTCAGATGGTATAGAATCTGCCTGCAATGCAGAAGACCCAGGTTCGATCCCTGGGTCGGGAAGTCCCCTGGAGAAGGGAATGGCTACACACTCCAGTATTCTTGTCTGGAGAATGCCATAGACAGAGGAGCCTGGTGGGTGGTCTACAGTCCATGGGGTCACAAAGAGTCAGATACAGCTGAGCGACTAACACTTTCACTTTGTCTCAATTCATGCAGACCACTCAGAAGAGTACCTGGAACACATTAAGTAGTTCATAAACATTTGATGTTATTATTATGGCATTGGTTCAGCCTCATCTACAAAATAGGAATAACAGCGTATCTAACTAGAACACCCTTATGAAGGTTAAATGAGAGGGTAGAGCTGGAATGCGTGTGACAATACCTGATATCGTGGAGAGCAGGCCATTCAAGTTCACTGTCACCATTTTCATGTTTAATCATTACCTGCGCTGGGCAGAGGATAAGCCACTTGCTGTAAACAACCAACTGTCTCCAGGAAATGGGACAAGCTCTCCCTGGGGAAGTGCCCTGCTCTGCAGGAGTACAAGGCCAGGGCTGGACAGTGCCTCCTGCAGGACGGCCGGATGAGATGCCCTGGCAGGCCAAGAATCTGTGATTCCGTGTGCTGTGCTGGGCTGTCCTCAGTCCTGTCTGATTCTTTGCAACCCCATGGACTGTAGCCCGCCAGGCTCCTCTGTTCCTGGGATCCTCCAGGCAAGAATATTGGAGTGGGCTGCCATGCCCTCTTCCAGATCCATGATTCTATCTGTCTAATCGCTATCAGGTTCAGCCCATTGATAAAACTTTCCTCAAACATCCTGGAGGCTTTGACCCTAGACACTAATCCTCCTCTTCCTGTTCTCCTGCCTCTGCAAAGAGACACCAAATCCAGACATCTCTTGCCCCAGGAGCTGATGACACTTGCAAAGAGCGTGTCATTCAAGGGTGTAAAGTCCCCTCATGTTGGCTCCCCAGCCCGCCCTCACAGTGGAAGGGACACCAGGGGCCCTGTGCACCAACCGAGGGTCCACCGGGGCTGGTGGGCAACTTCCCAGGCACGCACCTCTGAAGACGGGGACTAGACCCAGTTCGGGATCCACAGGGTGTGCAGAAGCATGCAGTCTCTCCTCTCCCCTCTCTCTCCCTGGGTGCAGTTCATTGGTGCCCAGTAAAAATAGCAGTGGTTATTTGGGGAAAATACACTGCGCTCTGTCTCTGGGGATGCCAGTGCAAGAAGGCTCTTTCAAAAATAGAACCCTAATCAGGTACACTGCCTAACTCCTCACCTCCCCCACCAGTCCCAGAAAGATTCCTTCAGAGAGACCCAGCCAGACACAACAGAGCAGGTCCACATGCAGGAGAGAGTCAGAGCTGGGGGGTTCACCCAGGCTGTCTTCTTCCACATCCCTTCTCCTGTTTCCACTTAAAAAAAAAATCCATTTTCCCTTGATTTAAAAATATAGATTTATTTTAGATATCATGGAAAACACTAAAAAGTAATCTCACCAACTAGAAATAACCACTGATATTAGTCTGTTCTTCCTCATTTCTCTCTTCTCTATAACACACACTCACAGATGCGTACATCTATAGACTCGAGATACTGCATTTTGTCCTTTTGTTTTCCCACTGACATCAGAAGTATTTTCCTTTGTCATTTAATTTACTTCTCCAACTTGATTTTTTAATTTCAGCATAATATAGCGGTTAAGCACTTATGTTTTGCTTCAGAAAGATCTGAGCTCAAGACCTAATTCTGTCACTTACAGGTTTTGTGGCCATGGGCAGCTACTTACACTCTGTAAACCTCAGCTTTCACTTTTATGAAATGGGGTTGGTGATAGTACCCACCCTGCAATAGCTAGGAAGGTAAAGTGCAGCACTTTCCTCAAAACTCCTCAGTGAATGCGGATAATAATGATACCACCACTGACAGCAAGCTCCACTGAATTAGCATTGAGTTAATGATGTGCCTGTTGATACGCCTTTCGCTTGTTTCCAAAGCCCACATTCTCCTGCCACTCCTCCCTTCCCTGGGAGGCTCTGGAATTCACAGAGGGGGCTAAGATGGTGGCCTCCTGCTTAGAAGCCTTGCAAATGAGAACATTAGCTGGTGAGTAGGGGTGGGGTGGAGGTTGGGGTGGGGAGGTGCACACTGGCAAAGATTTACCCAGGTTATCTCCCAAAGAGACCTGCCTCTCGCCTCCACCACCAAGCCCTGCAAAAGCTCTGGAATGCTGGGGCCAAGCCAGGCTCCCTCTGCAGACTCCATTCCCTGGTGTGAGTCAGGGCCATATGCCTCCAGCCCAAAGCAATGCCTGGACAATAGGCTTCCTCTTCTGATTCTCAGCCAGATTCCATCCTGATCATCTTTCTTCTCTGTCATCCAATTCCCTAGGAAGCTGAGATATTTTTTACCCCACTTATATCCTTTCATTGTGCCTAGAAGTATTACAAGCTGGGCCCTGATGAAGAAAACAAGGCTCAGAGAGGTATGGTGCCATCTCTGTGGTCACACAGCTAGTCATTAATCAGGTTTCATTTAGAAGTTTGTTAAGGGTTGAACTGTGTCTGCCCCAAACTCACATGTTGACACTTTAACCCCCAGCACCTCAGAATGTGACTGCTCAGTCATGTTTGATTGTTTGCGACCCCGTGGACTGGAGCCCACCAGGGTCCTCTGTCCATGGGATTCTCCAGGCAAGAATCCTGGAGTGGGTAGCCATTTCCTCCTCCAGGATGTCATGTGGGTGGATCCTAATCCAATATGACTGAAATAAGAAGAGATTGCTGCTAAGTCACTTTAGTCGTGTCTGACTCTGTGTGACCCCATAGACGGCAGTCCACCAGGCTCCCCCGTCCCTGGGGTTCTCCAGGCAAGAACACTAGAGTGGGTTGTTATTTCCTTCTCTAATGCATGAAAGTGAAAAGTGAAAGTGAAGTCACTCAGTCGTGTCCAACTCTTCACGATCCCATGGACCGCAGCCTACCAGGCTCCGCTGTCCATGGGATTTTCCAGGCAAGAGTACTGGAGTGGGGTGCCATTGCCTTCTCCAAAGAAGAGATTAGGACAACACAAACATAGGAATGATCAAATACAGACACAGTGAGAATGCATCCGCCTTAACTCAAGGAGCGGGGCCTCAGAAGAAACCAAACCTGCTGGCACTTTGATCTTGGACTTCTAGTCCCCACAGTTTTGAAAAAAAAAAAAAAAATTTCTGTTGTTTAAAACACCCAGTCTGTTGTATTTTGATATAGTGGCCCTAGCAAATTAATATGAAGCTTAAAAACAAAACCAGAACTCTTCACAGTTTATAAGGTTCCAAAGTACTTTCACATGTTTGATTCTTTTTATTTTTACAGTGATCCTGGGAGGCAGGAAGAATATTTTAATCACTGTATAGTTGGAGGGGATTAACGAAGTTTTGTCGTAAAGCGCTTGGCCTACTGCCTGGCAAGCGGAGGTAACTGATTATTCTCACCTCAAGTATTTGTACTTGCCGTGGATTCTGAGACTTAGCAAGAGGGGTGTTACAAACTCCTGAGGGAAGGTCTGCCCAAGGGCTGGAAGGGCCACCTGAGGAGGAGGAGCTCCCATCACAGGCCACAGGAGAGCAGAAGTACCACAGAAGCCACTGGGTACCACACTGCAGAGCAGACGTCCTCGCTGTGATGCCAGAAGAGCAGCAGCACCACCCCGATGCCTGTCGGAAATGCAGATTCTGGGGCTTTACCCTGCTGCTGTGATGTGATGAGCTGTGCTGAGTCATGTCCGACTCTTTGTGACCCCATGGGCTGTAGCCCTCCAGGCTCCTCTGTCTATGGGGATTCTCCAGGCAAGAATACTGGAGTGGGTTGCCATGGCCTCCTCCAGGGGATCTTCCCGACACAGGGACTGAACTCACGTCTCCCACATTGCAGGAGGATCCTTTACCATCTGAGCCCCCAGCGGAGCCCGGGGCTTTACCCTAGACCTACTGAATCAGAGACTGGGGCGGAGGCTCAGCAGTTTGTGTTTTGCCAGCTTTCCAGGCGATTCTGGTGCACAGTGAAATCTGAGAACCAGTGAGCTGGGACACTGAGGAATGGACAGGCAGACTGGAAAGGACAAGATGACCTTCAGAGTGAGAGACAGAGATTCAGAGGACACCAACCTCCCCGCTGCCTTGCCCCTTGTCTTTCAGAGGACACGGCCACACAGTTTCAACGGAAACAGCTGAGGTTGACTTGTGTTCTTGAGGATTAGCTGATTGCTCATCCGTGAAGTTGGGAGAAAGCCACCCACTGCAGCTAATGTCCCCCAGACATGCCATAGGTGACACATCAGTGCCGAAAATGGCTTTGGAGATTTAGTACCTTAGCAGATCTGGCCCAGAGAGGGCAAGGGTCCTCCAAGGCCACACCCTGAGGATGCAAGCCAGGCCTTCTAGGCTTACTCCTCGTCATCATGCCATGCTTGGTGTCCTTCAGGGATGTGAGTACCCAGCAAAACCACCGGGAGGAACATCTGTGTGCATCCCACCTCTCCCTTGCTCAGCTGGCACTCAGATGCCTTTCAATTCCAGGCTGATCATTCTTGACAGATGCTTCAAAGTCAAGGCAGTGCACGAGAGGACAAAGCTGTCGCCCTAGGCACAAGCACAGTCTCTGAATTTTGTGCCTGTCAATGTAGTTTCTGTTCACGTTGCAGGATTATCTTGTCTTGGAGACACTTCACTGGGGGCATTACAAAGGACTCATACTCTGGCCGCCTCAACACTCAGAGTCACTTCAGAGAGACATTTGTCAGACCAGGTTTAATCAGTCCTGGTAGGAAGTATGTTCAAAGGTCGAGCACTACTATGCCCCACATTGCTTTCTGACTTTATGGGAAAAGGCCATACTGCAGAGGGCCTGTAGGAAGAAGCTTTCCTTCTAACTGGTACAGCAGAGCCCATGACTAGGGCTGAAGAACATGAGTAGCTCTAGAAGTAGAACATGAGACAACACAGAAAACACTATCTTGGCTGGAAGACAGATGGGAAGTTTGGGCTGGGCCACTTGCTATTCTATCATCTTGTGCCTGGGCCCCTCAATTTGAATTCCTAATAGCAATACCGATGCTGGTGGTCAAGGGACCATACTTGGAGAACCACCAGCAATAGTAACCTGTCTGGCCTTCTTCAGGCCTTCTAGGGCTGGCTCACTTGGAGGATCTGTGTGCCAATACAGTTCTGCTATCTGCAGAACTTATCATTGATCATCACTTCTCACCTCTGAACCTCAGATTTCCTATCTGTAAAATGGGAACAACAGCTACTGTCTGCAGCTCAGAGTGGTCAACGTCAAACAGAGAAACAAATAAGGCAAAAGAGTCCCAGAAATTGTGAAGACTATTCAAACACAAGAGGAAGCAAACATTTAGGGCATGCCTACCTTAAGTCAGAAGTTCTGTTAGATGTCAGAATACTGACATGGGTAAACCAGAATTTCTGTTCTTAGAGAGCCCAGGGGTGGATGGGGAAGACAGATAAATGAATCCTCATCATAGCTGACGGAGTCGCGGAGATCATGGTCAGCTGTAGAAGTGTGGGGAAGAGATGAGCAAGTGGCTTAAGTTTGACTTTATCCTCAAGGCAAAAGGAAGGCTTCATGGGAGTTTAAGGTGGAAAGCTACCTCACCTTATTTGTTTTATGGGCTGGAGCATGCATCAGCCATTGGGAGGGGCATGTCCAGAGGCAGAGAGGCAGGAAGACAGCGAGGAAGCTGCTGCAGTGATGCAGGAAAGAGATGATGGAGAGATTGATGATGGAAAGTAGATGCATTGGAGGATTAGATGTGCAGGACCAAAGAGGTGGTAGAGTCAAGAGAGTGCTCAGGTTTCTGGTTCACTGAGTGAGGTGGGGAGGACTGGGCAAGTGGATTAGGATGGAGTTAATAAGCCTCTGCTTCCTGGCTACGTCCCCGATGGCTCAGCGGGTGGAGAATCTGCCTGGAATGCAGGAGACACAGGAGATGTGGGTTTGATCCCTGGGCTGGGAAGATGCACTGGAGGAGGGCATGGCACCCCACTCTGGTATTCTTGCCTGGGAAGTCACATGAACAGAGGAGCCTGGCGGGCTCCAGTCCGTGAAGTTGCACAGAGTCGGACACAGTTGAGCGACTAAGCATGCATGCATCCTGGCTATGTCACTGCCATGAATACCTTGCAGGAGACACAGGAGATGTGGGTTTGATCCCTGGGCTGGGAAGATGCACTGGAGGAGGGCATGGCACCCCACTCTGGTATTCTTGCCTGGGAAGTCGCATGAACAGAGGAGCCTGGTGGGCTCCAGTCCGTGAAGTTGCACAGAGTCGGACACAGTTGAGCGACTAAGCATGCATGCATCCTGGCTATGTCACTGCCATGAATACCTCGTCCTTTGTAGCAATGCTACTCAGATTGCCAGGACCGGGACTCCCCCACTATGAGGAACTGTTCCCCTCTCTTCCCTCCCTATGCCCTGGCATTCCTGAGCTCTGCTCTTCTCTACTGCTCTGACATGCAGCTGTGTCCTTCCCATCCCTGGAGTCATCACCAAAATGAACAACAGTAGCAATCAGCAAGCAATTTTTTTTTTCTTATACAATGCCTGGGAGTGCAGATAATGTTTGTGATTGTTGCAAAAATAATGGAACGAAAAGTGGGGCTTCTGCCAAAGAGAAGGAGGAAGATCTATTTAACTAAACTCAAGTGGTTCAGACCCAGTTTGAGGTTTCTTAAATTGGGGCCTCCTAAGGTTCTCTGCCCTTCTAGCCTGCCTGGGGTGGGGAGCTGCTCCTGAGACCCAACCAGGGTGGCACGGTACACAGCGATGGCCCCTGGAAGCTTGGAGAATCACTGTTACAGTGGAATTCTTCTGGCATCTGCTCTGTGTGTTAGAGACAGGCAGCTCTCTGGGCTTCTCACTCACAGCTTAGCTCCCAGCCAGTGGAGAAGAGGTGCTCACGGAGGTTCTAAGTGAGTTTAAGAACATCCCAGGCAGACAATGGACTAGAGGAGGCTCATAATCATAAGAGAGCTGGCTGCATCCCTGACTGTACTAAAACAAGCTTATTGTTTTCTTAATAATCCATTCTCTCAACTGTCCTGAAAAGTGGGTATCATTAATCCCATTTTACAGAGGAAGAAAATAGAGGGGAAAGTTAGTGATGACTTCACAGCTAATAAGCAGCAAAACTGGGATTCTGGCCCAGGTTACTTGATGCAACAACCCATGACTGAGATAGAATCAAAAAGACATGACAATAAGTGATGGCAAGGGTGTGGAGCAATCAGGACTCTCATACATTGCTGACGGGAACACAAAATGCCACAGGCACTTGAAAACAGTCTGGCAGTTCTTCAGAGGGTTAAACAGATTTGCTACGTGCTCCTCTAATTCCTCACCTAGGTATTAATATATTCCCAAGAGAAATGAAAATATGCACCCACAAAGAAATCTCTATATAATTGTTCATAGCAGCATTACTCATAATAGTAAAAAAGTAAAAGGAACCCAGATGTCTGTCAACTGATGAACTGATAAATAAAATGTGGTATATCCATTCAATGGAATTCATTTAGCAATAAAAAAGAAATGAAGTGTCGGCCAAAAGGTTCATTATGGGAAACCTGTATGAACTTTGAACTTTTTGACCAACTCAATACTACACATTCTGCAGCCTTGAAACCATCATGCTAAGTGCGAGAAGCCTATTACAAAAGAGTATGTAATGTATGATTACATTTACATGAAATGTTTAGAATAGGAAAATTCAGAAGGACAGGAAGTAGATTAATGGTTGTCTAGGGCTGGAGGGTTAGTGATAAATGTGGGCATTTTGGAGGAGGGGTGATAAAAATGTTCTAAAATTGATTACGGTGATGGCTGCACAACTCTGTGAATATACTAAAAAAAATTATTGAATTATATACTTTAAATGGGTGAATTACATCTCAACGAAGATCTTGCTTTTTTATTTAAAACCCATGATTAAATATTTAAAAAGAGAGAAAAAGAAAGTCATGATCCTTCCAAGTAAGAGTATCTAGAATTATTTTTTCACTCCTTCAACAAATCTTAAGCCCCTTTATGACAGTAGCATGTGCTAAATAGGGGTATTGCTGATATGAACTTACATAATGCATTTAGAGTGCCTAGTGCAATACCAGGCACAGACATGTTAGATGTTAATGTTTTAAGCTGCCTTTAACCTTTGCTGGAAATAGAATGATGACAGATAATAAACCACGTGTGTGTGTGTGTGTGTGTGTGTGTGTGTGTGTGTGAGGGGGAGTCTATTAAAATATTGGTTAATAGAATGTAATCAGATGCATGAATTTTATTCTACAAGGCAAGTCAGTGGTCTGGATTCTACCAGTACACTAGATTTTCTGCAATAGTGTCCTTAGATGTAACAGAGGAGCATTGTGAGGTAAATACGATTGTAATGCAATGTGTCAGGTATTTATTACACTCCAGGGAGGATCCATGTTACTCCAAATTCTGAATTACAGCAGAGTCCCTGTGTTATCACATCTGCTCTCTCATCTCCAATTCTGCTTCAGAATACGTAATAGTCTTGGAGCTGGGATTTACCATTCTCTTCTAGTTAACTAAAAACTGAAAATCAGTACAATCATAGGGAGGGACATAAAGAGGAAAAATAAGTTTAAGACAGAAATGCTCTAAGCATGTGGGAGTTCTCCTGGGCAGCCGGAAGTCAGTTGACTGTACTCACTAAGGTCTGATTCCTGGGGACGGGGTAGTCTCAGTGGGCTGTGACTTCTTCCTCTTCCCAGGCATGGAACTTCACTGCTCTAAGTGAAATTATTTAATTTATGCTTTCAAATTGAAAAGTTGCTTTATTCTCTCTCAACATAGGCGCCCTAAAGACTATTCATGCCAGCACAGCAACTCTCTCTTAAAGCTATTCTTAGAAAATAATAGGGGTGGGTATTCCCCAATTCAGGAAACTCCATCTTTTATAGAAAGCATTCCATGTGGCACCTTAAGGGTTAAACTTTTGTTGCAGATAGAGTATCAAGTGGCTTTTCAGGAGAGGATAACCCCCAATTTAGAAACTGCCATTTCTAAATGGTAAGCTAAACATACATTAGTTTACACCGCTTTCTATGAAAGGAATAACTCACCGCTTCTACTGTGTGTGTTAGTTTGCTTTTCTCTCTACGGTCTACCTCCTGTCATCTATATAATGTGTATCTCAGGGTGAGGACCGTCAATCACGGTTAATAAAAACCCCAGAACACGACAAAGATTCTTTTTATTGCAGATCCATTTTACAATAGCTCTCAATTTATGATGTCACATAAATCAAAAGTGAAGTGTTTATCTTATCATTCCGAGGCATCCCTTCTCCTTCTGTGTCCTAGCCCCTCCCCCTGTGCCAATTCCAGCCCTCAAAGATGCTTTGTATAAGAAAGTGCAAGTTCCCCATTCTGGCTTTATTGATGTTCCCTTTTGCTCTCTTCCTGGCTCCCCCCCAAACGAAGTGAGCAGAGCAAATGGCCCGGGTTTTCCCCCAATGCCTGACCTTTTTTTACTGGGAGGAGAGCAGGAGAGGGAGCGCGCATTCCGAGCAGGCTGCTCTGACTCCGACCACAGGCTGTTCCGTGCAGGCTGTCCCTCTCCTTCAAAACCATGCATCCCCTCCCCGAAGCAGCAGGCAGTGTGCCTCCATTCAGCCACATTTGGTATGCATGAGCACGGCTGCAGGGAGAGGGGAGGTGGCTTTCTTAAGAAGGTTCAGTGGCTCAACGCCACTTGACTAGTCTCCCAAGTTGCAGGAAGCCTCTGCCCTGATGGATTCGCAGGTGTGGAGATGACCATGGGATGCCAGGGCCGTGGGGAACCGTTTGTTTTCTAGGCATTGCTCAGGTTTGCGGTTTCTGGTTTTCCTGGTGGAATTTGGAAGGGGTCATGAATCAAACTGATGCTCCTCGACCCCTGAACTGGACCATCCGGAAGCTGTGCCACGCAGCCTTTCTCCCATCTGTCAGACTTCTTAAGGTACTGTAACTTGCTGCTTTGAATGGCTCTTATTGTGCTTTGCAGGTCTGAATACCCAACTTCGCACTTCGGCTGGGACACACCTTTTGGGGAGTACAGATGCCTGCAGTACTGGCTGTGTTGCCCATGGCTATTGAGAGGTTCTCAGCTCCCCTCACCCCACGGTGTCAAGGAGGGAGGATGGTCTCAGCCACATTTGAGAACGAGATTATGGTTGCAGAGAATGGGCTGCCTGAGTGCTCCCCACCCCCAAACATCCCTAAAATAGAATTAATTAACTTCTTTCGGAGGGTGGGAACAGTAGTGGGAGTGAAATCTCTTACTCCTGTGTGTTTGACTCCTGGATTTTTTTCCCTCCCTGGGGAAGCCCTTCGACCCAGTTTCCATTTAAATGGAACCTGAGAGAACAAAGGATTCTCCTTATTACTTTAAAAGCCCTATGTCCTTAGGTGGTCTCTCAGGTAAAGACAAAGAACAAATCTTATCAGACTGTGACTTTTTTGGCATACTTTTTTTTTTTTTAAGGCATGATAATTTTAGTATCTTAAGTGAAGTCGATGGTGGGAAAGTATTGTTAAATATATACTGAGTGTATGCTTCTAGCTTTCTCGCTAGCTCTGAGTTACACAAAAGAAACAGTACTATACCTCAGCTAGGATGCTACCTGGTGTCTGCAGCATTTCTCTTTCTAGAAGAAAATATATTAAAAACACTGAGAAAGTCCCCACAACTTCAAGATAATTCATCTTTACCATCTGCCTTGTAAGGAAGGAAATACAAGTAAAAATTGAAAGGTGTGGAAAACAAGTATTTCCCCTCGAAAAGAGAATGTGGTAGTGCTTTTTTGGGAAAAATGTATATCTCTGGATGTCCCTCCCACATCCAGGTGAAGTTTAAAAGGCAAGATGAAGTTCTTAATCCTCCTTTCCATATTAATATGATACTGAGATTAATGATCACTGAAAAAATTGCACTCACAGCATTTTTCTTTCTGAATCTGTGTTCTGGTTGGGTCAAGTTTGATGTGGACAATTAGTTCTGTACAGCTAAGTGGCTTCTTGCATTGGAGTGTTAACCCAGTCTCACTCCAGTATTCTTGCCTGGAGAATCCTGTGGACAGAGGAGCCTGGAGGGCTACAGTCCATAGGGTTGCAAAGAGTCAGACATGATTTAGAGACTGAGCATGCATGCATTAACCCTGTCTGAGTTTCCTTTATCCTGTTCAACACAAACTGATTAACTTTCCCAAAGGTTACACCCACATCCTATTCAAACACCCATCATTTTGTTATGGTGGTGATTTGCTTCCTTGAAAGAGTCTTTTGGAGGAAAAGAAGGTTTGGAAGTAGAAGAAAAGCTTCCTTGGATATAAGGGCTTTTGCTGTGTTGGAACAACATGCGTGATAGGGCATGAAAAAGAATGAGGCCAGGGACTAACAAACAAATGTAAATTTTCCTCCAGAATTACTCCTGAATCTAGGGTCTGGGGTGTAGAGTATCTTGGCAAACCTAACTATGACTGAAAAAATTGACTTCAGCTATTCCATGTGCAATAAGAAACATTTTTCATTTAAATCATTCATTGGCTTTTCCCTGAAATAATGTTTTTTAACTTATATAATGACTTTTTAGCAGGTGTGTGTATACTACCTTCAATATATTATTCATTGATACTCTAATTTTTAAATGGAAAATGATATTATTTGCTTATCATAAAATCAGCAGAGAAGTATTATTTTGGGGTAGATTACTTATTTTTAGAAGAGCTCTCATCTTTTTTACCTGTGAGTACCATTCATGTTATATATCAGCAACACTGTCAATACTATACCAATACCATGGTGACATACATCTCAGTTTTACCATCCTTTATGAACATGGTGTTTTATAACAAATTGTATTCACCTAAAAGGTGCATTAATGACTGCCCTTCAAATTCTCTCAATATCTGAAAGATAGGATTTGTTTTACTAGAGAAACTTCCTTTCAAACATCTGTATTTTTGGAAGATTATATGTCCTAGAAGACTTCAGATGTTGAACACATTTCAAACTCGAAGAAAAGTACTACAAAATTCTTTCAGTAATACTTAGAAAGAAATAAACACTGTTTTTGTATATGAGTTACTGTATTATCAGCATTCTGGATATGAATGCTGCGTAATTTTCCCGCTCCAGATTGTTGCTGTTTTGTCTTTATTATGTTAATCCCTGTGTGTTCTTGCCTGGCTTTTATATTTCAAGTAAAATGGAAGTTCCAGAGTAATCATTTGTATCTTTTGATACAAATAAATCAGTGTTCTTCCTGATTTAGTCTATAAATTAAATATTTAATAGCAATAATTGTACTGTTCTTTCCTCACTTTCTGCTTATTCCTCCCTCCCATCCCCAACGCTCAATCTCTTATTCTGTCTCCCTCACACTGCCACCACCATGCCAGTATAATGGATGAGTTCTCTGGAGTCTATTGAAATTGTAAGCTAATAACCCCAATTCTCCTATTCAACAGGTAATTTTCGTTCCTCTTCCAAGCCTTTTTCTGATGCAAAATGCCCCTTCCAGTGCCCTGACATAGCTATGCATGCAGTTTAGGACATGATAGCATGATTAGATTCGACTAAACCCAGATCAGTCACCGTTTCTGATAAGACTGAGTGTGAGCCAATTTCCTCCCTGTCCTTTCCTGGAAAATGCGTTTCTTTGCTAACTTACTTCAGTACCACACTAATGTTTAGAAATGGCTTCATAATCCTGTTTCCTGTATTTCCCATTTCTTAATAGAAACAAGATAGTAAAGAATTAGAAGGGAAAGGCCAGCATCTGAAGCACAAATTAAGCCCAATGAGTGTTGGAATATAGTTATATTCCTTCTGAAAGCATTTTGTATTGTTATTTTGTCCGTCTCAGAGAAAATTTTGAACATGCCAGCCAACTTACATTTTGAATTTGAGATTGCATTTGGGAATATAATTTGAAAATGAATTTTTGGACAAGCACATGATGATGATAGCCAAAAATCAGAGGCTGTTTTCAAACGGATACATTTCAAATGGGACCCTTTCCAAACTGTTTCTCTTCAGTTGTCATTTGCTTCATTTTGATGTGTTTCAAGATTTATCTTACTATTAATCACAGAAAGTCAAATTTATTTCAGTGATAGAATATTCTTAGCATATTTTATATTCATTTTAAGGTCTGTCTCCGCCATTATTTTCTTTGGGAGATTTTATTTTGGTTACTTCTGTTTAATTTGAATATTAATGTTAGAGCAGACAGCTTTTTCTGCATTGAAATCTTGGTAGATTTAGTGAAAGGGGCCTTTGAAAAATAGGTTGCTTTGTGGGGAAAGGGAAGTTGTGCACTTGTAACAGATTTTGGATAAATACATTGAAGCCAATTTCTTGATGAAAACCAAATAATCTGCATCATTTTAGGATTTTCAAACAAAGAGTATTACTTTGCCACTAGAGCAATGTCAGAAAGAGATTAGAGAAACTATACTTTGGACAGTTAGGTCTAAAAAAATGAGTCCTAATTCCTTCATATTCCTAACTACCTCTGTGACCTTGGGAAAGTTATTTAACCTCTCTGTAACTTGGTGTACTTCTCTTTAAAATAAAGAATTTAGATCTTGACTTAGATTTAATGCTATGATTCCCCATGGAAAAGGCTGCCATGCTCTGTGGGCATGGAAAAACGTAGTCTATTGAGGCTAAAAGTAATTAAACTGGGTTGGATATTAAAATGCAAGGAGGATTAGAACAGTCGGCAGTGTTTAGATCATAGAGGGCCTTGCCCACTAGACCAAGGCAGTTGACAATGATACTGAAAACTAGGGAGGGCCATTAAAGAGATCTTAGCAGCAAAGTGATTGCTAGATCCAGCGTTAAATAGATTGCTTTGACTGTAGTGTCTAGAATGCATGGGAGATGGTGAGACTGGAAGCTGAGAGGCCTGAAGAGTTGATGAGGACCAAGGGGTAATACATTTAGTCTCTTAGTCATGTCCAACTCTTTGCAACCCCATGGACTATAGCCTGCCAGGCTTTTCTGTCAGTGGAATTCTCCAGGCAAAAATACTGTAGTGGGTAGCCATTCCCTTCTCTAGAGGATCTTCCTGACCCAAGGTTGGAACCTGGGTCTGCTGGATTGCAGACAGATTCTTTACTGTCTAGTGACTGAACAGTAACAACGGCAGGACTAATGAAAAAGTAATGGAGGTAAAATAAATAGGGTATTGTTAAATCAATTAGTTGTAGTAGAAGGAAGAATTTAGAATTTCTTCAAATGTCTTACTTTGCTGTCTGATGGTCCCAGTGATGGTGGTTCCAGTGTCTGAGAATAAAGATCCTGAGAAGGAAGGACAGAACTCGGTGATTCTTTGGTGAGCTAGAAAGGGTATGTCACTTACTAATTCTAATGAGACTGAGACAAAAGTAAGGAATGTAATTTCATGTCATTAATGGGATGAGTCCCATTGATAGCAGAACTCTCTGATGTAAATAATATATAGTAAGTAATATCACTTGAAGTTTTCTAAGATGGTTTTTTCTTTGCTCTTATAAAACAATGCCTAGTAAACTCCCATTTTTTGAAATGCAGTTAAATATCTCAGAGTTTTAATTCATTTCCCCACTCCTTTCTCTCTTTTTATTATCAAAAGAGGGATTAGTGATAGTGAACTGGGTATAACACAAGAGAAATAATTGAAAGAACAGTGATCAAGTTAGGCTACAAGATCCCAAATTCTGCCCAAGTACACAGTGTTTTCTACTCCTGTAATTTCATGTCATGGTAACCAATGTCCATTATATTGTCCCTAAAGCATAGCAAGATCCTGATGACAAAATGAGTTGGGTCTTTTTTTCTACAGTTGATGCCTGACATAGCAGAAACTGACTTCCCTTTCTATTCTCAAGCTCATAGAAGGCAATTATGTTGAGATTCATTTCGATTTGTTTTAAATTTGTTACTTTTAAGGACTCCTTTTCACATCTAAAATTCTGTATCTTTATATGACAGGTAGAATAATATTAATAAAACAGAGCTTTTGTTTAGCTGGGACCAGACACTCCTGCACCACATGTCGGTGAGTAGCAGTTGAGTTTCCACAGGAAGAGAGGAAGCATATAGCTATCGAATCTAGACATGTTCATGAATGGATGTGAGTGAGATCAGGGAACTGGTTATGTACCAATTCCACTAAGTGCCTTAAAGATGGCAAGCCTAAGAACAAATTGCTTTTAGGAAAACACAGTGTGTGGTTAGGCAAAATTTTAAGGGTTGCTAATAAACTTCTATCTTTCCATCTCAGCATGCCAGGCTCAGATTCTCTTTAAGAAAATAAGAAAAAAAAAAAAAGTACCCAAACTAAAACCCTGGAGAGACAAAATCTGTGTGGTGAATTTCAAGTGGTGGCTTCAACTCAAGCTGCTGAACAGTGACCATGTGATTCACCTTTTTGTGAAATGTTCCTTGGACATCCTGAGGGAAATTCTTGAGGCACCAAGAAACCCTCCTGTGTCTCTGGAGAGTTCTGCCTTCTGATACCCAGTATTGTGCAGTAAAGAATGAAACTGTGTAGTCATTGTAGAACAAGGGAGTATATAGCTGGGTTGTCCAAGCCCAGGGCATCTGGCTTAGGGATGACTTGTGGAGTCAGTAAAATGGGACAAAGTCTGTTTCAAAGGCAATGGTTCTGCCTTCCCTGCAGATGATTTCCTGTGGAGGGAAGGGTGTGAACACTGCCTTTTCAGCAGTGGCTTCTAATTCTCCCCACCCCCATCTAAGTCTGTTGTTATAACCTCAACTGGCTCCAAGCTCACCTGCAGACAACTATCTCCCTTTCCACTCACCAAGAAACCCTCCTGTGTCTCTGGAGAGTTCTGCCTTCTGATACCCAGTATTGTGCAGTAAAGAATGAAACTGTGTAGTCATTGTAGAACAAGGGAGTATATAGCTGGGTTGTCCAAGCCCAGGGCATCTGGCTTAGGGATGACTTGTGGAGTCAGTAAAATGGGACAAAGTCTGTTTCAAAGGCAATGGTTCTGCCTTCCCTGCAGATGATTTCCTGTGGAGGGAAGGGTGTGAACACTGCCTTTTCAGCAGTGGCTTCTAATTCTCCCCACCCCCATCTAAGTCTGTTGTTATAACCTCAACTGGCTCCAAGCTCACCTGCAGACAACTATCTCCCTTTCCACTGCTGCTGCTGCTGCTAAGTCGCTTCAGTCGTGTCCGACTCTGTGCAACCCCATAGACGAAAGCCCAGCAGATTCCCCTGTCCCTGGGATTCTCCAGGCAAGAACACTGGAGTGGGTTGCCGTTTCCTTCTCCAATGCATGAAAGTAAAAAGTGAAAGGGAAATCGCTCAGTAGTGCCCGACTCTTCATGACCCCATGGACTGCAGCCCACTAGGCTCCTCCGTCCATGGAATTTTCCAGGCAAGAGTACTGGAGTGGGGTGCCATTGCCTTCTCCCCTTTCCACTAGCTAACATGAAAAAGTAGCTCACAAAATGTATTCAGTAAATGTTTATTGAAGAATAAATGAGTGAAAGAACATGTGAATGATACATGAAATCCTAAGAAAGCTTAAAAATCACTTGAGCTTATGAGCAAAGCAAATATTCAACCTCACCCCTGAGGATGCTAACTCAGTAGGTAGCTGGTGGGTCCAGAAATTTGCATTTTAACAAGCTCTCCTAGTGATTCTGATATGAACAGCTCTTAGAAGGACCACACATTGAAAACAAACTGCCTTAGATTCAACAAAGCTCAATTAAAATGCCTTCTCTCTTTTGCTGGCATCTGGGCAGAACAGATTATTTGTTAGTTAACAGTAGGAGCAAAAGGTTTTTCAGAAACAGTTCACAAGTTTCAAAATGTTTAATCATAAAAAATCATTTAGATACAGAAGTAATTGAGTTCAGCTGCCCTGTTTTGGTTTACAGATGATGTATCATCATAAAGTGAAGGAATGTTTGTTCCTTTTTTTTTTTCTACTGCTTATCTATTTTAGATTTCCCTGTGTATTATTTCCATGATTTATTTAGGCATATGACATACAATTTTAGATTTTTTCTAAAAAATTCAAAAAAATTATGTTGAATTTATATAGAGATATGATTGTGAACCAGAGCTCCTAAAGATAGTGTACATCATCAAGATTCTGGAGCATCTGCACATGCCCCTTTAAACTTCCCTAGAAAATGGTATGGACCTAACAGAGCAGAAGATATTAAGAAGAGGTGGGAGGAATACACAGAAGAAAGTACAAAAAAGATCTTCTCAATCCAGATAATCAAGATGGTGTGATCACTCACCTAGAGCCAGACATCCTGGAATGTGAAGTCAAGTGGGCTTTAGGATGCATCACTACGGACAAAGCTAGTGGAGGTGATGGAATTCCAGTTGAGCTATTTCAAATCCTAAAAGATGATGCTGTGAAAGTGTTGCACTCAATATGTCAGCAAATCTGGAAAACTCAGCAGTGGCCATAGGACTTGAAAAGATGAGATTTCATTCCAATCCCAAAGAAAGGCAATGCCAAAGAATGCTCAAACTACTGCACAATTGCATTCATCTCACACACTAGTAAAGTATTGCTCAAAATTCTCCAAGTCAGGCTTCAACAACATGTGAACCGTGAAATTCCAGATGTTCAAGTTGGTTTTAGAAAAGGCAGGGGAACTAGAGATCAAATTGCCAGCATCTGCTGGATCATGGAAAAAGTAAGAGAGTTCCAGAAAAACATCTATTTCTGCTTTATTGACTATGCCAAAGCCTTTGACTGTGTGGATCACAACAAACTGTGGAAAATTCTGAGAGATGGGAATACCAGACAACCTGACCTGCCTCTTGAGAAACCTGTATGCAGGTCAGGAAGCAACAGTTAGAACTGGACATGGAACAACAGACTGGTTCCAAATTGGGAAAGGAGTATATCAAGGCTGTATATTGTCACCCTGCTTATTTAACTCACATGCAGAGTACATCATGAGAAAAACTGGGCTGGAAGAAGGACAAGCTGGAATCAAGATTGCTGGAAGAAATATCAATAACCTCAGAAATGCAGATGACACCACCCTTATGGCAGAAAGTGAAGAAGAACTAAAGAGCCTCTTGATGAAAGTGAAAGTGGAGAGTGAACAAGTTGGTTTAAAGCTCAACATTCAGAAAACGAAGATCATAGCATCCGGTCCCATCACTTCATGGCAAATAGATGGGGAAACAATGGCTGACATTATTTTTGGGGGTTCCAAAATCACTGCAGATGGTGACTGCAGCCATGAATTAAAAGACGCTTGCTCCTTGGAAGGAAAGTTATGACCAACCTAGACAGCATTTTAAAAAGCAGAGACATTCCTTTGTCAACAAAGATTCATCTAATCAAGGCTATGATTTTTCCAGTAGTCATGTATGAATGTGAGAGTTGGACCATAAAGAAAGCTGAGTGCCGAAGAATTGATGCTTTTGAATTGTGGTGTTGGAGAAGATTCTTAAGAGTCCCTTGGACTACAAGGAGATCCAACCAATCCATCCTAAAGGAGATCGGTCCTGGGCGTTCATTGGAAGGACTCATGTTGAAGCTGAAACTCCAATACTTTGGCCACCTGATGTGAAGAGGTGACTCATTGGAAAAGACCCTGATGCTGGGAAAGATTGAAGGCAGGAGGAGAATGGGACATCAGAGGATAAGATGGTTGGATTGCATCTTTGACGCGATGGACATGAGTTTAAGTAGGCTTCAGGAGTTGGTGATGGATAGGGAAGCCTGGCATGCTGCCTTCCATGGGGTCTCAAAGAGTCATACATGACTGAGAGACTGAACTGAATTGATGCTCACGGAACACTTAATGATTTTCACAAGTGTTTCTTACAGGATCATGCAGGAAAGCTAACGTAGATGCTAAGAATGTGTGGTTGATAAGTGATATCCTAGATTAGAAGAAAAAATGACACGTTAACCTCTGTCTTGTTTACTTCAAGTGGTTTTAACGTACATTTTGGAGGCAGAAATCCTGCAGAAAACAAAGTTTAACTTCTGCCCTAATCATTTGGCCATTGCTGAAGTAAGCAAGCTCCCTCATAACTGCTCCCTTTCTTCTATTTCTCCCAATTGCTAGCATCACCTATTCACCACTTTGCCCAACTGGAAAGCTTAGGCTTATGCCTTTGCTTTGTTTGCCTTCACCCCTTATATAATCAGCTAATCAGTTCTGCCATGTTTTCTCATAAATATGTCTCTGTTCTACCCCCTTCTGTCTATTCTAAGTTCCCCAAACCAATCTTTCTTTTTCTTGGCCCCAAAATACATAGCAGTCTACTTCAAATTGATCCTTTCCACAGCTACAAGAATGGTTTCCTTATGTATGGCAAAACCAATACAGTAATGTAAACTAAAATAAAGTAAAAATAAAAATTAAATAAATAAAAATTTAAAAATGCATATAAATCCAGGATACTGCCATGTTTGACACTCTTTAATAGTACCCCTTTTCTTGTTGAATAAAATCCTAATCTCCTTGAATTGGTATTTAAGACCCTCTGTGATCTGTCCTCCGTCTACTTCTCTGTCTTTATGCTTTGCTTTTCCCTTTCTCAAATCATGAATTTCCTTTTAGCTGGGCTTTTTGTACAAGCTATTTCCATTGCCTGGAAAATCTGAACCACATCTTCTCCTGCCTAATTCCTCAGGTCAGTTCAGTGCAGTTCAGTCGCTCAGTCATGTCTGACTCTTTGCGACCCCATGAATCGCAGCACGCCAGGCCTCCCTGTCCATCACCATCTCCCGGAGTTCACTCAGACTCATGTTCATCGAGTCAGTGATGCCATCCAGCCATCTCATCCTCGGTCGTCCCCTTCTCCTCCTGCCCCCAATCCCTCCCAGCATCAGGGTCTTTTCCAATGAGTCAACTCTTTGCATGAGGTAGCCTAAGTATGGGAGTTTCAGCTTTAGCATCTTTCCTTCCAAAGAAATCCCAGGGTTGATCTCCTTCAGAATGGACTGGTTGGATCTCCTTGCAGTCCAAGGGACTCTCAAGAGTCTTCTCCAACACCACAGTTCAAAAGCATCAATTCTTCAGCACTCAGCCTTCTTCACAGTCCAACTCTCACATCCATACATGACCACAGGAAAAACCATAGCCTTGACTAGATGGACCTTAGTCAGCAAAGTAATCTCTCTGCTTTTGAATATGCTATTTAGATTGGTCATAACTTTTCTTCCAAGGAGCAAGTGTCTTTTAATTTCATGGCTCCAATCACCATCTGCAGTGATTTTGGAGCCCCCCCAAAATAAAGCCTGACACTGTTTCCACTGTTTCCCCATCTATTTCCATGAAGTGATGGGACCGGACACCATGATCTTCATTTTCTGAATGTTGAGCTTTAAGCCAACTTTTTTATTCTCTTCTTTTACTTTCATCAAGAGGCTTTTTAGTTCCTCTTCACTTTCTGCCATAAGGGTGATTGTGACCCTTTGGACTGTAATGTCAGGCTCCTCTGTCCATGGGATTCTCCTCCCGGGGATCTTCCCAACATAGGGATCAAACCCACGTCTCTTATGTCTCCTGCATTGGTAGATGGATTCTTTGCCTCTAGAGACAGGGGTGCTAAATGGATAGGTAAATGTTGGGGGGAATGGATAACCATGGTCCTGATGCAGTTCTCTGAAGCCACTTAAAAGCACCAGATGGTATTATAAGGTCCTGGCATTTTGTCTAATTAAAGGCTACTTTGAGCTTGAGTTGATATATTTCATATGTTTCCCAAATTGGAAGATTAGTTAAGGAATTGAACCAATGACTGGTACTCAATACAAGTGATGCAGAATAAAATATTTACTTAAGGAAGAAACTGTAAGTAGGTAGAACCAGATGTCTGCTTTGAAAATATTTACTGAAAGTTAAAGTGAGAGATTGAAATTACCTCATTTATTGCTTTTGTTGGAGAAAAGGGAATTCCTTAATTTAGTGATTGAGAGACTTTAATATGTTGCTTCATGTAATTTTAGTAGTGTTTTTGGCTAGGTTATACTGTAAATTAGAGAAAGTACTATTAGAGGAAAAACTATGCTGTTAAACTCAGACTACTCTTGCTTTATCCTTTAAAAATGCCATTGGCCAATGTCTACGTATAATTATGTGGACACAACTATATTGAAGCATTTTGTCATTTTTATTTAAAGGCAAATATGGCTTGAGATTTTTCTGTTAGCATTAGGTTATTTAACTGTATCCTGAATCATGGATAGAAGTATTCTATCATCAGGTATCATACATAGGGGCTTCCCAAGTGGCTCAGTGGTAAAGAATCCGCCTGCCAAAGCAGGAGACACAGATTTGATCTCTGGGTTGGAAGATCCCCTTGAGAAGGAGATAGCAACCCACTCCAGTATTCTTGCCTGGGAAACCCCATGCACATAGAGGAGTCTGGTGAGCTATAGTCCATGGAGTTGTAAAAGAGTCGGACACTATTAGTGACTAAATAACAAGAGCAACATCATGGAGAGATGGTATCAAATAGAAGTTCTAGTTTATTCTTTTGTGACAGCAACAAAAATGTCTCCAGACATAGTCAAATATCCTTTGGCACAGGGGTGGGAGATGAGGTGGAGAAGTCATCCCCAGTTAAGAAGGGCTGCTTTAAACATTTCCTCTTAAGGATGGAGAGTAGGTTGTTGATTTCACTGGAAACCTAACAGAGATTTCCTAGTGATGTAAAGAAGATTAACTTGAGATACACTTTCTTTTTAATTTTACAAAGATTGAAATTTAGCTTACATTTAGAAAATTAATTGGTCATGTTCTAGTCACTAAATCTAGAAAGACTAAATGATTATTTTCTCAACTTATTGTCAATCATCTCTTGTAAGATAAGAAAATTAAATGTGACCAATTTGTCTAAAAGTGTTTGAATTTCCATGTATTACTGCTTTATGTATTGTAAGCAGAACGTGTGATTTGATTAATATAGTAAACAAAATATTTAATTTTCACTATCATTCTATAATAACTTCTACTTAGAACTTTTTAAGAATAATGCAATATAGAATTCATTTCAATGGATAAATGAAAAAATAGTTTACTTCATCAAGATGAATCTTTTTGTATAATGTTAGTGCATGTAAGCAATCAAAGATTCTGAGATAAATCTAGTAATTAACATAAGGAAGGTACATAGTTTAATTTAAAAGTGAGCATAATTAAAGCTAATTTTCCATCATTAAGCATGATCAAATGGACAGAAATACTAGATTTTAGCCTTAATTCTGAATAATTATTAATCCCAGCTGAGTTACCTGGAATAAATAGTTTTATCTTGTAGTTTTCTCATATATAAAAAGACAGAATTGGAGTAGATAAGGACTGGCAAACTTTTCTATAAAAGGCTAGATGGAAAAGTGGCTTGATGGGTCATATAGTTGCCCTCTCTATCACAACTATTCAATTTTGCCATTGTAGCTTGAGAAAGTAGCCACATACAGTACATAATAAATGAATGTATTTGTGATCCAGTTAAACTTATTTAAGAACACTGTGCTATGGTCTGAGTGTTCATGTGTTGAAAATCCATATATTGAAATCCTGACTCCAAAGGTGATGGTATTAGTAGGTGGAATGTTCAGGTGGTACCTAAGTCATGAGGGAGGGATGCTTTTGAACAGTGTCTGTGCCTTGTAGAAGAGGCTCCAGAGAGCTCCCTACCCCTTCTAAAAAGAAGTCTGTGCCCTAGAAGAGGGCCCTCTCTTGACCATGGTGAAAACTTGATCTTGAGCTTCCAGCCTCCAGAACTGTGAGCAATAAGTTTCTACTGTTTATAACCCACTCAGTCTGTGGTATTTTGTTATAGTGGCCTGAAGAGACTAGTGCTGAAATTTGAATTTCATGTAATTGTCACATATCATGAAATATTATTTTTATTTTTCAACCAGTTTGAAATATAAAAGCTATTCTTGGCTCATCAGCCATACATAGAGGGCAGATTGTACTTGCCTGTGGACTCCAGTTTGTCAAACATGGGATGATTGTTAAGTTCCCTTATAGCTCTGATATTCTTGGATTAATTCATGATGACAGAAAGCCATTGCATGCTCCTATTTATTTTAAAATTACTTTGAAAGAACTGAGAGCAAATCATTTATTGTTATAATTGTTATCTCATACTCATTGGAGAGTGGTGTGGGATATACTTACTGTCTCATAATGTAGGTCACATTTAGTAAATGTTTGTGGGGAATATTTGTTTTCTATCTCTAAAAATCTGAATGCTTCAGTTCTTTAAAAGATGTCTTTACTCAGAAACTATATTGAAATATACAGAGACTAAAAGTGAAGTAATACTAAAACTTAACATTTAAAAAGTCCTTTTCAATTTACAAAGTTCTTTGCTTTACATTAAAGAACTGAACTTCATAGCAGCACTGTGAAACAAGTATAGAAAACTCCATTATCCCTTTTTTGAGCTGGAAAATTTAAATACCTTTACTCTCTCTTCATCTGAGACACAACTAGATTATGGAGTAATGTATTGATAAGACAAACAATTAACTCATCTGGGTACTTGACAGCAAAAACAATTAAATGGCATGTTCTCAAATTGATCATTGACAAAACAGGAAATGTCTCTGAATTTTAATTTCCTTTAATTTTAAATTCAGTACAAATATTACTTTATGTTCAGAAATTAATATGTTTAGTGTTGGCATACTCTATAGCCAGTTTTCAGTTAATATGAGTTCTTCCTTTCAGCCTAATAAAGCAGAAATGGTGCAGTGCAAATGAACAAAATTTAAGATGTATTTTGTAATAATTTGGGTTTAGGGGAATATATACTATTCATGTGCAACTAATTACACTTTGTAGTTATTGTACCATCAGAGTCGCCAGTTATTGTAGGTTGTATTAGCATTCTCCAAAGAAACAGAATCAATTGTGTGTGTGTGTGTGTGTAAGTAAAACAGTTTATTCTAAGGAATTGGCTCACATGATTGTGGAGGCTTAGCAAGTTCAAAATATGATGATGGACACTGGCAATCTGGAGACTCAGGAAAGAGTTGCACTTTAGTCCAAGTGCAGTCTTCAGTAGAACCAAGAATAACTGATGTTGCAGATAAAGTTCAAAGACAGTCTTCTGGAAAAGTCTGTCCTGTTTGGGGGAGGGTCAGTCTTTTGTCCTGTTCAGGCCTTCAGCAAATTGTATGAGGCCCACCCACAGTTTGGGGGGCAATGTGCTTTACTCAGATACCACTGATTTAAATATTAATTTCAGCCAAATACACTCTGATGGAAATATTCACAATAATGTTCAGAAAAATATCTGAGCATTGTGGCCTAGATAAGTTTACATATAAAATTAGTAATCACATCAATCTTTGTCACAATTATGTTAAAGCTGCTATTTTACATGTACAATTGACCTTTGACAATGGACTTGAACTGTACAGGTTCACTTATATGTGGATTTTTTTTCAATAAATATATACTGTAGTACCAATAATCCAAGATTGGTTGAATTTGCAGTTGTGAAACTGTGGATATAGAGGGCTGGCTTTAAAGTCATCTGTGAATTTTCAGCTGAGTGATGAGTCAGTGTCCCTAACCCCGGTATTATTGTTCAAAGATCAACTGTAGTTTGTTTGCAAATAACAGAAATCCATTCATACACTAACCAAACTTTCTTCTAGGGTTAATCTCTGGAATATCTAGCAAATGAAATAGATATATATCCAGATAACAAAGGGACTCCCCCAGGCTTTTCTGTAATAGGGCCCTCGAGTCACTCATTTTGGCTTCTCTTGACCCATCTATTCTGTATCTCTGGCTTTCTTTGTAGACTGGCTTCCTCTATCACTCTGTATTTCACTCAAATTTGCCACAGTGTCCAGTTATATGATCCTGCTGCTGCATTTCTTCTTATATCTTACCAATTTGTTTCTCCTATTTTCCAAGGGAATCTTACTGACTCACATTTGGTCATATATTCATTATTGCCTACAGAGCTTTGGTCAAGGAAATTGAATCACCTGATATAAATATGGCCACCTAGACCTGTTCTTCTAGTAGGTAATGTAGGAAGGTAGCAGATTCTGTTAGCAAAGAAAAAGGCACAAATCTTCAGTAATTCAGTTAGCATGAATCCCCTACATACTCAATAGTTTAATGGTTCTGAAAGCCATTCAGCCTAAAAGATACAGCAAGCAATCCAAAACAAAAAATTCACTCTGTAAGTGTAGATAAATAATTAGTATGCACCTTTTTGCTAAAATCACTGCAGATGGTGATTGCAGACATGGAATTAAAAGATGCTTGCTCCTTGGAAGGAAAGTTATGACCAACCTAGACAGCATATTAAAAAGCAGAGACATTACTTTGCCAACAAATGTCCATCTAGTCAAGGCTATGTTTTTTCCAGTAGTCATGTGTGGATGTGAGAGTTGGACTATAAAAAAGCTGAGCGCCGAAGAATTGATGCTTTCGAACTGTGGTGTTGGAGAAGACTCTTGAGAGTCCCTTGGACTGCAAGGAGATCCAACCAGTCCATCCTAAAGGAGATCAGTCCTGGGTGTTCATTTGAAGGACTGATGTTGAAGCTGAAACTCCAACACTTTGGCTACCTGATGCGAAGAGCTGACTCATTGGAAAAGACCCTGATGCTGGGAAAGACTGAGGGCAGGAGGAGAAGGGGACAACAGAGGATGAGATGGTTGGATGACATCACTGACACAATGGACATGGGTTTGGGTGGACTCCAGGAGTTGGTGATGGACAGGGAGGCCTGGCGTACTACAGTTCGTGGTGTCACAAAGAGTCGGACATGACTGAGCGTCTGAACTGAACTGAACTGAACAGGAGGAAATGGATTCCAACTGTAGAACTTGATTTTAGGTGTACTATAAAAACAATATTTTTGATGAACAGGCTTAGAGAACCAGGAAAAATAGTAATCTCTCCTGCATTAGAATCAAGAAGAAATGCTTTTAGAGTCCACTACAGGATAGCATGATGCGCTCCACTATCTCCTTAAATGCCCCTTTGGATTTTCTCTACTTTTCATGGTTTCACCACTGCTGAAAAGTCTTATGGAGCTTTTTAATGGGATTTGTCAATTCTTCTGACTGAATGGAATTGTACCATCCTAAATTTGTATCCTTAAAGAATACCAAGTAGCACATTGTTTAGAAGTACTAACATGATGGTGAACTAAATATAAGAAAAATTTTACGTTTTAAAAAAATTAACTGTTTGGAAGGAATTCAGTCTAAGAGATTCGTGTTTTAATCAGATTATTCCTGTTTTCCTCAATGTTCGTTTGAAGAGGAAAAGTTCAAAGACATTTAATGTTGTCATTTTGTTTATAGGTGTCCAGCAATTCACAGGTCAAAACAGAAATATAAAATTAGCTTTTCTCCCCATTAATTTCTTCATTCTTCACACATGTTCATTCTACAATTATCTATTGCTATGTGCAGAAATGTGCAAAAATATTAGAAATTCAGAGATGAAAAATACTAGGCTCCTCATCAAAAGAAGATAAAATGGAGTTAGATGATCAAGCAAATTGGAAGGGATACCGTGGTTTGATATGTTTTTATATTGGTAAGCATAGATAAAAGAAACCAAATAATAGGCTGGAAGGTGCTAGAAAAGATAACTCCTGAACTAAGTATTGAAAGAGATACCTATGGGAAGTTGGGATATAAAGAATATTCCAGACAAATAAAGTGGTGTGTACAAAGGCAAGAAGGCATCCTAGAGAGTATTGCTCATGGAGATCATTCCCATGAGGGAAGCTGAAGTATCAAGTGTAAAGGGATTGTCAAGAAAAGAAGTGGGCCAAGGGGAATACCATGCAGCTAAAGGATTACTTCTGGTGGTGAGTGTGGAGTGTATTTATATTGCTCTGGCATATACAGCTCATACTCATTTTACAGTCTGCCCAGTTTAGTTTGCTTACATTGAAGTACAAGCTGCCACCTCCTCACCCTCTTCCTCACAGAATCTCTGTAGATAATACCACTGCACCCAGCTGTGCAAATGCAGAGGCAAACTCAGATTCATTAGTCATTAAATGTAGGAATCATTCAGAAGCTGCAGGATGCTCTATTAAGAGTGTTACACTGTAGGAGAGATCTTCATTGTTCTTTTCCTTTTTTTTTTTCATGCCCCTGGCAAACTCATTTTCCATATTCAAACAACTTTGCAAACTGCCTCATCATGGAAATGTTTTGTCCTGTTTTATAGATTTTGAAATGTCTTCATCCAGAATGATAATGGACTTACAAAAATTATAGTAAACAAAAGCTATGACACATAGCATCTTTCTTTTGCTACGGACAACTATAAAATGTTAGGCGCAGGGGATAATGAGCTTACTGTGTAGCTGTCAACAGTGGCACATCACTGAGTGGAGGGAGTAGGTGTGCATTCAGATGTGTCCCCATTTAGCAAACAAGTAACTCTGTGCATCAAGACTGTTTAACTTCTCTGGATTTCAGTCATCCTCCACCATTCTGTAAGTCTCTACCAGATAAACTACAAGTGAACAGATAAACATCATGAAGAAAACTTTATAATGTTGAGGTAAACTTACATATAGTAAAATTCAGGAGTTTTCTTTCTAAACTCAACAATTTTTAGAATGTAATCACCTACAAGACCACTACCCATATCAAGATGCATTAAATTTACATCATTCTAAAGAATTCCTAGTCACCTTTCCCAGTTAATACTGCTATAACCACCACCACCCACAACCACCACTGACAGTCTTTTATCACTCTATATGATTAATAGTTTTGCCTGATGTAGAATTTTGAATAAGTAGAATTATACAGTGTATACTCTTGCATCTGGCTTCTTCCACACAACATAATGGTTCTGAGATTCATCCCTTTTGTTTTGTCTATCAGTCTGTATAATATCACATTTTATGAATATGGTACAACTTGTTTATCCTTTTTTCTGTTAATGGACGGAGCTCCTACAGATTATGGTGCGATGAACATACTTGTGAACATATGTACGTATTTGTGTTGGGGATGCAAAAATAGGAAGTAAAAAACCTGGAATAACAGGCAAGTTTGGCCTTGGAGTACAAAATGAAGGAGGGCAAAGGCTGTGTTTGCCCAGAATTTTGCCCAGAGAATGCATTGGTCATAGTAAACGCCCTCCTCCAACAATACAAGGGATGACTCTCTATATGGTTATATACTAGGATTGGAGTTATTCACTTATAAGTTAGGCATATATTTGACCTTAGTAGAAACTGCCAAAGAATCTTACAAAATGGTCATAGCATTTTATACTCCCTTTATATAACATATGAAAATTTCAGTTGCTATATATTCTCACCAAAATTAGCATTGTCTCTCTTTCTTTACATTTTAGCCATTCTGATGGGTGTGTAGTTGTAACTCATTAAGGAATTTTCATCTCCCTAATGAGTAATGTGATGTTAAATTTCACATGTAAACATATAGTGGCAAAAAACGTATGGACAAACCTCGGGAAAGGGAAGAGACTGAACTTTAATGAGCTATTATTGTGATGCATGATTTATATCTTGTCATCTGATCTTTGTTGTTGTTGTTCAGTCACCTAGTTGTGTCCACCTCTTTGTGACCCGTGGACTGCAGCACACCAGGTTTCCCTGCCCAAGTTCATATCCATTGTGTTGGTTATACCATCCAGCCATCTCATCCTCTGTTACCCTCTTCTCCTTCTGCCTTGAGTCTTTCCCAGCATCAGGGTCTTTTCCAGTGAGTCAGCTGACCAATGTGTTGGAGCTTCAGCTTCAGCATCAGTCCTTTCAATGAATATTCAGGGTTGATCTCCTTTAAGATTGATTGGTTTGATCTTCTTCATGTCCAAGGGACTCTCAAGAGTCTTCTCCAACACCACAGTTCAAAAGCATCAATTCTTTGGCACTCTGCCTTCTTTATGGTCCAGCTCTTGCAACCATACTGGAAAGACCATAGCCTTGACTAAACGGACCTTTGTCAACAAAGTGATGTCTTTGCTTTTTACACACTGTCTAGATTTGTTATAGCTTTTCTGCCAAGAAACAATCATCTACTGATTTCATGGCTGCAGTCACCATCTGCAGTGATTTTAGAGCCCAAGAAGAGGAAATCTATTACGGCTTCCAGCTTTTCTCCTTCTATTTACCATGAAATGATGGGGCTAGATGCTATGATCTTACTTTTTTTTTTTTTTTTTAATATTGAGTCTTAAGCTGGCTTTTTCACTCTCTTCCTTTGCCATTTTCAAATGGTTTTTTAGTTCCTCTTCGCTTTCTGCTGTTAGAGTGGTATCATCCTTGTAACTGAGGTTATTGATATTTCTCTCGGCACTCTTGATTCCAGTTTGTAATTCATCCAGCCTGCCATTTCTCATGATGTGTTCTGAGTATAAGTTAAATAAACAGGGTGACAATAAACAGCCTTATACTTCTTTTCCATCCTGAACCAGTCAGTTTTTCCATACAGGGTTCTTACTGTTGCTTCCTGACCAGCATACAGGTTTCTCAGCAGCAGTTAAGATAGTCTGGTATTCCCATCTCTTTAAGAGTTTTTCACAATTTGTTATAAACCACATAGTCAAAGGCTTTAGCCTAGTTGATGAATTTTCTGGAATTCCCTTGTGTTCTCTGTGATCCAGAGAATGTTGGCAATTTGATCTCTGGTTCCTCTGCCTTTTCTAAACCCAGCTTGAACATTTGGAAGTTCTTGGTTTACGTAATGCTGAAGCCTCATTTGGAGGATTTTGAGCATTACCTTACAAACATGGATGATAAATGCAATTGTCTGGTGGTTTGAACATTCTTTAGTACTGCCTTTCTTGGGAATTGGGATGAGGATTGACCTTTTCCAGTCCTGTGGCCACTGCTGGGCTTTCCAAGTTTACTGACATACTGAGTGCAGCACTTTGATAGCATCATCTTTTAGGATTTGAAATAGCTCAGCTGGAATTCCATCACCTTCACTAGCTTTATTGACAGCAGTGCTTCCTAAGGTCCACTTGACTGCACATTCCAGAATGTCTGCCTCTGGGTCAGTGACCACACCATGGTGGTTATCTGAGTCATTGTCATTTTTTGCATAATTCTTCCGTTTATTCTTTCCATCTCTTTTTGATCTCTTCTGCTTCTATTAGATCTTCACTGTTTCTGTTCTTTATTGAGCCCATCTTTGGATGAAATTTTCCTTTGATATTTTCAATTTTCTTGAAGAGATCTCTAGTCTTTCCTCTTCTGATGTTTCCCTCTGTTTCTTTGCACTGTTCATTGATGAAGACATTTTTGTCTCTCCTTGCTATTCTCTGGAAATCTGTGTTTAATTGGGTGTACCTATTCCTTTCTCCCTTGGTTTTCTCTTCTCTTCTTTCTTCAGCTATTTGTAAAGCCCCCTCAGATGACCACTTTGCCTTCTTGCTTTTCTTTTTCCTTGGGATGGATTTATTTGCTGCCTCCAGTACAATATTGTGGACCTCTGGCCATAGTTCTTCAGCCAATCTGTTTACTAGATCTAATCCCTTGATTCTATTTGTCACCTCCCTGTATAATCATAGGGGATTTGATTTGCATTGTACCTGGCTGGGCTATTGGTTTTCCCCACTTTCTTTAGTTTAAGCCTGAATTTTGCTATCAGAAGCTGATGATCAGAGCTACAGTCAGCTCCAGGTCTTGTTTTTGTCAACTGTATACAGATGAGGGATCTGTGATTAAGAGACATTAAATAAAGCAGAGGTAGTTAATAATATTAATTACTTTGCAATGTAGTTAGAAGAAATAAATGAATCATACATGTTTATACACATTGTGTTGTATATTCTTAAGTACTGAGAATAGTGCTTGGCACATGAGAAACACTCAATTATGCATTTGCTGTTTTGAAACATAATGCCACAAATTGTAAATACAAACCAATTATCTTGTAGCTTTTAAGGAAAAATAGAGATGGAGAGATGGAGAAGGCAGTGGCACCCCACTTCAGTACTCTTGCCTGGAAAATCCCATGGATGGAGGAGCCTGGTAGCTGCAGTCCATGGGGTCGCAAAGAGTCAGGCATGACTGAGCGACTTCACTTTCACTTTTCACTTTTATGCATTAGAGAAGGAAATGGCAACCCACTCCAGTGTTCTTGCCTGGAGAATCCCAGGGATGGGGAAGCCTGGTGGGCTGCCATCTATGGGGTTGCACAGAGTCGGACACAACTGAAGCGACTTAGCAGTAGCAGCAGCAAAGATGTAGTAGGCTAAAAATTTATCCATTTGAAGTCAACATAGGAACTTTCATGCAGTGTTGACTGTGTGACTAAGGATGTGTCCATATTAGTGGTGATGGTCACCTTTGAGGAGCTCCCAAGCAGGTCTGATTGTTCTGAGCTATAGTCATTCCATGGAATTTGATTTGAATGGAGAATGCCCATGTTTCAGAAAGAGGACATTCTTTGTGATCCCATGAACTGTAGTCTACCAGGCTCCTCTGCCCATGGAATTTTCCCAGCAAGAATACTAGAGTGGGTTGCCATTTCCTCCTCCAGGAGATCTTCCTGACCCAGGGATCAAACCCCACACTCCTGTGCCTCATGCATTGGCACACTGATTCTTTACCACTGAGTCACCTGGAAATCTCAGGCTTCCATTAGTTGAGTGATGAATTCACTGTTTCCATTAAACTTGTCAGATGCCTCCTACTTGTGTAATATCATACTGAAGACTGGAAATACAAACTTTTGCAGTGATTATAGTTAGACTTCATGGTGATAAAGAGAAGAAATGGGTATCTTTCTGAATGTACTATGTTTCTCCAACCTATCACATCTGGTTCTTTAATCAATTATACTTAGACCATGTTGGGTGTTTTTGAAGACCTACCAGCTTCCAAGTCTTTGCAGTTAGCAATATCTTTTGTGTTTGGGACAGGCTTTTGTTTTTGATTTTGTTTTTATTTTTGTTTTAAGGTTCCTGTAAATAAATTTCAAAGATTCCAGTGACACAAATAATTGTGCTCAGTTCAGTTCAGTTCAGTTGCTCAGTCGTGTCCGACTCTTTGCGACCCCATGAATCGAAGCATGCCAGGCCTCCCTGTCCATCACCAACTCCCGGAGTTCACCCAGACCCACACCCATGGAGTCAGTGACGCCATCCAGCCATCTCATCCTCGGTCGGCCCCTTCTCTTCCTGCCCCCAATCCCTCCCAGCATCAGAGTCTTTTCCAATGAGTCAACTCTTCTCATGAGGTGGCCAAAGTACTAGAGCTTCAGCTTCAGCATCAATCGATAATTTTTCAACTTCAGCTTCTGAAATCTCACCTTATTTGGAAGGCTTCTCAAATACATAGCCATATTTTGATCTCAGCAGGTTGAAAGATTAGTTTTTGTAGGATACTCAGGTGATAAGAGAGAAGATACTTATCAGTTTGTTCTAAGGTTCTTATTTCATCTTTTCTTCTTCAGTTCAGTTCAGTCACTCAGTTGTCTCTGACTTTTTGAGACCCCATGGACTACAGCATGTCAGACTTCCCTGTCCATCACCAACTCTTGCAGCTTGCTCAAACTCATGTCCATCGAGTCGGTGATGCCATCCAATCATCTCATTTCTGTCATCCACTTCTCCTCCCACCTTCAATCTTTCCCAGCATGAGGGTCTTTTCTAAGGAGTCGGTTCTTCGCATCAGATGGCTAAAGTATTGGAGCTTCAGCTTCAGCATCAGTCCTTCCAATGAATATTCAGGGTTGATTTCCTTTATGATTGACTTTTGTTCTTAAAAATTCTCATTTTGTAATAAGAAAACCTGATAAGAGTATTTATTTTGGTTACAAACAAGATTCAATGCGGCGGGGGGGGGGGAGTAAAAATGTTTGCAAAAACTTCAAACAGTGCAATTCAGCATGTAATTTACTAGAAATAGGTGTTTTTACATGACCAAAGCTGTTATCCTCTTTTCTTATTTACATTCCTTTTATGTCAAAGAGGATCTGAGGTTATAATATTTTTACTTAAAGCTAAAACTTCTCTGACTAGTTCAAAAAGATTTTTATTTATACATCAGAGTTCTGTTAAAATACAAATATTGGGAGAGGGGAAAATGTCCTAATTTGTCAGAAGGGATGAAGTGTATGTGCTGGACTCATAATTTGAAGTCAATTCAGTAAATATTTTGAGCATTGCCTGTGCTCCAAGCTGCGTGCCAAGTATTAGCAATATAAGATGAAGATGACATACTCTATACATTCTAGAATCTGAACGCCTAATGGGAGAAATCAACATGAACAATTAAGCATAATGCTTTCTAATGAAAAATGCTTCTTATATTGAAAAACAACTCTGCAAAATAAATAGTATTTCCTGAAGAAAAAGACATCATAAAATTGGTTATATTGGTATCATATGACTCTTAAAAGTTGACTTCAGCATCTTTTAAGGAGGGAAAGGACGTTCCAGGTAGAGAAAAGAGTATGTGGGAAAGCTAAGTTAAGATCTGTTCTTTATCAGTGGAATCTATAAGGAGATTTAATACCTTAGAAAATATTGTTGAAGGATATAAAATTTCTAAAAATTTAATTTTAAAATTTGAGTGTGATTAAAGATAAGAAAGCCAGGGCTGCTTTGGTGGCTTGATGGTAAAGAATCTGCCTGCAGTGCAGGAGACCTGGTTCCATTCATGGGTCAGGAAGATATCCCAGAGAAGGGAATGGCAACCCACTCCAGTATTCTTGCCTGGAGAATTCCATGGACAGAGGAGCCTGGGAGGCTATAGTCCCTAGGGTCGCAGAGAGTTGGACATGACTAAACGACTCACATGAATGAGCATGGCACGTGTGGTGATTTGAAGTTGATCAATGTAGCTAAGTAAAGTGGGCTTGAGGAAAAAGGAGGCAATGTGGAAGGAACTGGGTGGGGGTAAATGAATATTTTCATGTTCATTGTTTAGTAGCTTGGATTTTACATCTGAAGTTGTTTATAAAATGTTCTTAGGGGAAATTGTGTTCAACAAATATTCAGAAAAATCAGCTGTGTGAGAGTCTGAACTAGGCGCTAGGAATACAGAATAAAAATTCATTCCCAGCTCTCAGAAATCCCAGATGAAACTAAACCAACATGGAAACACTGTGGTTGATTCAAGGATAAGCGATTATCTTTACCTCATGGGAAGAACTTTGGGAGCAGAAAGGAAGGCATTTTGTCTTGCTTAACCTTTGAAAAGACACATTCCATTCACCGTGAAGATAGAAATGTTCAGGTTATGAACCAAAAGGTTAATGAATCTGTAACGTCATTTTTTATTTTGCTTTGGCATGGAGGAGATGCTTGAAATACATTTGAAAAGAAAAATTTGTGCTTAGAACTTCACTTTCATAGTTTTGGTGTTCAGCACACACACACATCCCCTTAAAAGGAAAGCAGAAATGGAGTTTTGATTTAAGAGAAAACTGTTGGGCTTCACAATACTTTAGCCAGTTTCATTATCAATAATACAAGAGATAGGTGCTTAAATGTGTGTTTCTCATAGGGGAAATGCTGCCACAGGAGCCAGTGACCTAAATTGTCTTTAAACATTAAACTTTCTAAAGTGAAGAGGACACATCTGCCCTTTGAATATTAAACAAGTCACTAAACTGGGTCAGAATGCCTACAAAGGCATATTTACAGTGTTCCCCACTTATCCTCATAGGAAATAATGTCTTGGGCATTCATTAACTTGAAGAAACTAATGGTGTTTTCTGTACAATTCCTGTACAAAATCCTGCTTTTGATGGAACAGGTATTTTGCAATATTCATCTTTGAGAATATAGCCCTGTACCAAGTTTCAGATTTTCTTAATTGAATTTGAACTAATTTCTTGGGAATTACTTATCCATACCACCTGTATTCTGTTTTTTTCCTCTATATATGTATTCACTTATACACACATACACACACACACTTCAGCTCTCCCTTCAGTCACTAGAAATTGTCTTAGCAATTGTTTGAAATTACATCAAGCTGCTGTCTTACATCAGCATCCTTGGAAGGAGGATATCAGCCAAGACTAAAAAAAGACCCTTGGGGTGAATGATTGAGGTGTCAAGAATGACTCAGTCATGAGCTATGGTAGAGTGCTCAAGAAGCAAAACACCCACAATCATCTCGAGAGCAGAGCCCATATCCCATTCATGTTTAATTGCACAACACCAACATAAAGTCACAGATTCTTGTGTGTTTCCTGAATGAATGAATAGAATAAATGAACACATGGGAAGTAGAGGCAGGGACTATTTCAAGAAGATAAGCTGTGGAGGAGAGGTACCATAGTGGACTGGCTTCAGGTAGCTAGGTGGTCCCAAAGGAAAAGTATATTTAGCCTCTAGTTCAGTTTGGTTCAGTTCAGTCGCTCAGTCATGTCCAACTCTTTGTGACCCCATAAATCTCAGCATGCCAGGCCTCCCTGTCCATCATCGACTCCCAAAGTTCACTCAGACTCACGTCCATCAAGTCAGTGATGCCATCCAGCCATCTCATCCTCTGTCGTCCCCTTCTCCTCCTGCCCCCAATCCCTCCCAGCATCAGAGTCTTTTCCAATGAGTCAACTCTTCGCGTGAGGTGGCCAAAGTACTGGAGCTTCAGCATCAGCATCATTCCTTCCAAAGAAATCCCAGAGTTGAGCTCCTTCAGAATGGACGGTTGGATCTCCTTGCAGTCCAAGGGATTCTCAAGAGTGTTCTCCAACACCACAGTTCAAAAACATCAATTCTTCTGCGCTCAGCCTTCTTCACAGTCCAACTCTCACATCCATACATGACCACCGGAAAAACCATAGCCTTGACTAGATGGACCTTAGTTGGCAAAGTAATGTCTCTGCTTTTGAATATACTATCTAGGTTGGCCATAAGTTTTCTTCTCTAGACACAGAGAGAAAGTGAATAAAGAAAAGGAATTTAGAATTCAAGCATGGTTTAAGAAGGAAAGATGAGTCAAAATCAGAGGCCATATGTTTTTCTTGGAAAGAAATTAAAATGTGTACACACAGTATTTGTTAAATAAGTCTATAAATGCATAAAAACAGTTTATCTTCTAAGACATAAAAATTGACTCAAGGTATAAAGAAAGATTCTGATGGAGAAGAAAAGGAAGATGGAAACTGTGACTTAATCATCCAAGATAATTGTAGTAAACATTTAGGAAATGATTGCTGTATGCCAGGTGGCATATTATGTATTCTACATATGTCATTTCCCTTAATCCTTATTATAAAACTACAATGCCATTGAGGGGAGGGGTCGTATTTTGGTCATTTATAGATAAAGAAACAAGTCGACCTTAAAATGATCTAGACGCAGTGAACAATTGTAGCTGAGCAAGGATTTGAACTTAGAGACTGCCTGCACAGGTCATTGCCTCCTAATAGTAATAGAACGAGGCTGGAGGCTTGAGTATCCTTTACTTCTAATTTTCCAAGGGTTTCTTATTTTCTCTTGCTTATGTGAATATTGCTGTATGGATAATATACTCTTTAAGGATGAAGACATTGGCTTGTGTATTTGAATTTCTTTTAGTGGCTACCAAAATGCTTATATTTTGTAGTCAATTGAATGTTTGCTTATTAACTGATGTGTTAATCAAAGATGTTAAAATTTGGGATATGAAAATTAGGAATTGTAAGTCAGAAAGGAATTAGTTTTTATAAAACATGATGAAACATGGAATTTATCAGTCCCTTGAAGTGTGGTCAGTGAGAGGTGAGACAGTGCTGTGTGTCAGGAAAAATTTCTAAAGCAAAAGAACATAAGATTTGATCCAGGGTTAAAAATAATGAGCAAGACTACAGCACAGTGTCCAGCACGTTGTAGGTTCAATATACATCAACAAGGATGCAGGATATAGTCGGTGTTACATAAATCCAAATTTAATCTCTGTCACTGGAAACTTTGGGTAAATTACCTAATCTCTTTAAACCTCAGTTTCCTCATCTATAAAGGAAATAAGTGATACCTCCTTACTAGGGCTGTTAGTAATAATTAAATAAAGTAACAAACACAAAGTACTTAGTTAAGGCCTTACACATAATAAATAATATATATTAATATATTATATTAATTATATTATTTATATATTATAATAATAAATATTAGCTATTATTATTTGATGTTGAATGGAGGAAAGAGAGCTGAGTTATAACACAAATGTAGCATGAATCTCATAGAGTCTTAAGCTGCATTTTCTATTCTGGTGTATATATAATGGGTATAGTGGGCTTGCCCCAGCTTTCCTGGGAAATTACTCAATTACAAGTATAGTCATACATATGCTTAGGTTATTAAAAAGACCACACACCAGAGAGATTGTTGTGGAATACAGCATTGTACCTACCCTATGTATTTTAGGAGACAGGGATTATGTATAGTGTGGAGATGAGGGAACTCTTTTCCTGTAAAGTGCCTGAGATATTGGAAAGTAAAAGTCACTCAGTCATGTCTGACTCTTTGCGACCCCATAGACTGTACAGTCCATGGAATTCTCCTGGCCAGAATACTGGAGGTGCGTAGCCTTTCCCTTCTCCAGGGGATCTTCCCAACCCAGGTATCGAACCCAGGTCTCCCGCATTACCAGCTGAGCCACCAGGGAAGTCCAGAGATACTGGAAATACCAGCTAACATTGCTTTGGCTTCAGTGTCATATCATGAGGCCTGAGGAAGAGGGAACAAGCACTTCCCTCCTTGCCTGAGCGTCCAGCCTGGTGCCCACTGCAGTACCACTCTGACAGCTCTGGGAGAGAAGGAAGTAGAGATGCCTACAGACGCATGGATACCACTTCCTGAATGGTGGGTCTGGAGGTAGTGACACTTGTGAAATGCTGTCTTAGGTTTCAAGGCCGTTGGAATCACCAGGGGAATCCAGGATCTCTGGATAAGACTTGAGGAGGATTAGAAATCCTCTGGTTGAAGTTTAGAGACAGAGAACTGCTCTAAGTCATATCTGTACATTTACAATTTCTGGGCCAGTGTGGTCAGGGGAGTAGGAATTATGTAGAATTCTAGAGCTGTGAAGAATGTAACCAGTCATCTGCTTCAATTTATCTTTTAGCATTTGGTCCAGAGAGCCTAAGTGATGTTCTCAAGATCACCTGCCTTAGGAATCTGTGTAACAAAGTTTGAGTGACAGAGGAGTATTCACCACTGCATGTGCCTGTTACCTACTAACATTTTGAAGTGTGAGTGAGATGAATATGTGTGAAAATAGATGTACTAAACCAGAAAACACCAGTATGAAAAACCAAGCAACCGGCTTTGTTTCCTTCCATATATCTGCTCTTTTATCTGTCTTTAATGGTTGGCAACTGATGATATGAAGACAGACTTCTCCTGTGCACTAAATCAGTTAATGTTGAGGTAAAACGAGGCTCCCTGAGAACTGTTGATTTCTATCCCATTGTTTTAGTTGTTGCTTTATTTTTTCTCATTACTTTTGATTTGAGATTGTGTTAGTATAGCGAGAATATCTCCATGATCCATGGCTCAGTTAAAGGGACTAAGAGGAGACAAACGTATTGTAGACGTCCCAGTGTTGACGATAGCACCGTTACACAATGAGACTGTCATGACCTGAGCATGCATCAGAGAGTCCGTGCTGGTATTGGGTGAATTTTTGTGTTTTCTTCTCTTCCTCTTAATAGAAGAACATTCCTGAGAGTCCCGGATGGTTTGAGGAGCTATCTTCTTGGCATCTTTCCCTTTCTGGATTGATTTAACATATGACCTTTCCTTTCCCTTCATCTCTAACTTCATGCCATCTGTGATATTTGGCAGCGGCTGTTATATCCAGAGTACCTCTTGGCCCCAACATCTGTTGGTCTGAATGAAGCTGGAAATACTTTATCTGTTGGTAATGTCTTTCAAACTATAATTGGTTATTTTGTCACCTGTTACATTGGGATAATCATTTCCTTTCTATGTGGCACTGTTGGGCACTTTGATGTCTTGTTTCTTTTAGGCCCTAAAATGCAGAGGCACATAAGCTTAAATAATGGAAAATTTTATTTTCCTTTGGGGCATATATTTAGTTCTACGAGATATTCAGTGGTGGCATTCAGAATAAGAATATAGAGTTAGAAAAGTCAGAAAGTTCTCTCTGGTGTGTTTTAAGCTCAGAAAAGTTTAGAAATAAGAAACTAAAAAAGAAAATCTATATATAAAAATTTATTTTGTGTCCATAATATTATGATAAGCAAATACCATATAGACATGTAAATTAAACATACCCTTATTGTATATGTTTGTGTATATACATATACATGTGTGTATAAAAAAAGTTGGCCAGTTGTATATGTGTGTATATCTGAAAGTATTCTTATTGCTACTATGTGGAATTTTATATTATTTATTATTATTATTTATATTATTTTATATTATGTATTTTATGTGTTTTTCAGTTTTTAAATGAGCACATGGAGCCCTTTTATAAAAAAGAACATTGTAAAGCACACCCATGCTTGCAGTCTTTTGACAACAAAAAAAAGCTGCCAGTCAGGAAGAACACAGAAATTGCAAATGTTACCTGGGCTCTGGCCAAACAGATCACAAGAATTGGTTCCCCATGCCCTGACCCCAGTCTACTTCTTTGAAGCACAAGCTATTTTGAGACAAAATGATATATGCAATCAATGAACTGACTGCAATGGTATAACCAAACAGTTACTCCAGCACTCTCCTAGAGACAAAGTCTGATTGTGTTTCAATTCTAAATGTGTATTTCCTCTTAAATAGTTCCAGAAGTTCACTCACACAAACTGCAGAAAACATAAAATAAATTGACCACCAGCTGATTTGAAAGTTACTGTTTAATTATGAAGGACTGTTTGTTTACAGATAATGATGGCAGCACACCAGGTAAATAAAATCTGCTGGTGCCATCGTAGGTTCTTGAATTTCCTTCTCCGTTTTATTTCTTGCTTACCCAGAGGTCGCTCCAACAATCGGTGGGGAATCCTGCAAGCTTCTCATCTACAGAGTCCCATTCTCACTCTTAACATTTGGAAGGCTTCCCTAACACCCAGAGGCAATGTAGTATGTAGTCTGCTTTTTTTCACTGACTCAGATTATGCTAATGATTTTCAGTTGGAAATTTGACCATGGATATGACTGTTGGCTTCTTTTAGATCCTAGCAGGTTAGTTCTAGCATTTTTTAGTAAAGAAAGATAAAAACAACTCTATAAAAAAATTGATTTCAATAAGAGCTTACCACACTCTGCTGTTTTGATTCTGATAAAAGTGTAGCATTTATAACATTATTTGGAATTTACTTTTGTTTTTCAAAGCACTTATCCATTTTTATTGTTGTTGTTTAGTTGCTAAGTCATGTCCAACTCTTTTCAGACCTCATGGACTGTAGCCTGCTAGGCTCCTCGGTCCATGGGATTTCTTAAGCAAGAATACTGGAGTGGGTTGCCATTTCCTTCTCCAGGGGGTCTTCCTGAACTACGATCAAACCCAGTCTCCTACATTGAAGGCAGATTCTTTACGACTGAGCAAAAATTAACTTATTTTTAAAACATTAACTTGGCTTAATCAGATTTTCCCCCCAGAATCAAGAAAGCTAATCTTGAAAAGTTATCCTGCTTGAATAAACATCTGTTTTTTTTTTTTTTTTTTTTTAACTTAACTTACTTGATAAAGCCATGGTAGTCTCCAGAAAGGAAAAACATAGGCCCACTTTAAATTTTGTGACTGATCTAGCTAAAAATGGAAGAGGAGAATTGTAATTTCTTGAGAAGTTATTCTAATGAAAATCTCAATGTCCACTCCCTATCTCTGGCAGCTAAGTGAGCAATGGAAATATCCTTATAACTATGAGAAGAGAATAAACTTAAATGGAAAATTCTCATTCTCCTGCCTTGGAAAAGTTCCTTTTATCTTCTACCTATTTTAATTTGGGTTAAGAGCTTATAAGAAACAGTCTGAGAGCATAAATAAAAAGTTCTCCCTTCATGGCCTACATCAGACCCTCCTCCAATTCCATGTTCTTTCATGAGAGAAGAAACAGAAGGGAATCTGGAAAATGGTTCCATTTCTTATACATGATGATGGAGTCAGGTTGACTCCTCTATATTCATTTAATAAGCAAATCCTTTGTAAGTGAAAACAGGAGAGTTTTTGTTCACATGAATTTTAACAGCCAAATGTAATCAGAAACTCAGTCCCAGAAGTAAAAAGGGAAATAGTAATATGTCCTTTGAGCCTTACTTTAGATAAAAGCCATGGCATTTCCCAGGGCTTGGATTACAATCCATTTTGCAGATAGTCATCTGCAGGGATGATATGGATCCCATTCTGAATACGAAGTAGTTGTTTTGATTGGAGTATGCTAAGAGGACTTAGGAACACCCTGGAACTTCACGTGCTTCCAAAACTGGAGAGCTTTACGGCTGTACTTTTCCTGGTCCTCCCTATAAACCCTGACTATATTCGTTGAGATCAATGTTATATTACTGAGTTGCAAGTCTGTATTCTGGGAATAGATCTTTTTCTTTTTTATTGAAGTATAGTTGATTTACAGTGGTGTGTAATTTCTGGTGTACAGCAAAGTGATTCAGTTGCACATATATAAACGTTCTTTTTTTATTCTTTTCCATTATGGTTTTTATCATAGGATACTGAATATAGTCCTCTGTGTATACAGTAGAACCTTGGTTTTTACCCATTCTGTATATACTAGTTTGCATCTTCCAACCCCAACCTTCTACTCCCTCCTTCCCCTTCCCCCTCCCCCCTTGGAAACAATACATCAGTTCTCTATGCCTGTGAGTCTGTTTCTGTTCAAAGATAAGCTCATTTATGTCGTATTTTCAGTTCCATTCAGTTCAGTCGCTCAGTCGTGCCCTACTCTTTGTGACCCCATGAACCGCAGCACAGCAGGCCTCCCTGTCCATCACCAGCTCCTGGAGTCCACCCAAACCCATGCCATTATGTCGGTGATGCCATCCAACCATCTCATCCTCTGTCGTCCCCTTATCCTCCTGCCCTCAATCTTTCCCAGCATCAGGGTCTTTTCCAATGAGTCAGCTCTCCGCATCAGGTAGCCGATGTATTGGAGATTCAGCTTCAACATCCGTCCCTCCAGTGAACACCCAAGACTGATCTCCTTTAGAATGGAATGGTTGGATCTCCTTGCTGTCCAAGGGACTCTCAAGAGTCTTTTCCAACACTACAGTTGAAAAGCATCAATCCTTTGGTGCTCAGCTTTCATTATAGTCCAACTCTCACATCCATATATGACTACTGGGAACACCATAGCCTTGACTAGACTGACCATTGTTGGCAAAGTAATGTCTCTGCTTTTTAATATGCTGTCTAGGTTTATCATAACTTTCCTTCCAAAGAACAAGCGTCTTTTAATTTCATGGCTGCAGTCACCATCTGCAGTGATTTTAGAGCCCCAAAAAATAAAGTCAGCCACTGTTTCCCCATCTATTTTCCATAAAGTGATGGGACCAGATGCCATGATCTTCGTTTTCTGAATGTTGAATTTTAAGCCAACATTTTCACTCTCCTCTTTCACTTTCATCAAGAGGCTCTTTGGTTCTTTACTTTCTGCCATAAGTGTGGTGTCATCTGCATATCTAAGGTTATTGATATTTCTCCCGGCAATCTTGATTCCAGTTGTGCTTCCTCCAACCCAGTGTTTCACATGATGTATTCTGCATGTAAGTTAAATAAGCAGGGTGTCAATATACAGCCTTGATATACTCTTTTTCCTATTTGGAACCAGTCTGTTGTTCTATGTCCAGTTCTAACTGTTGCTTCCTGACCTGCATATAGGTTTCTCAAGAGGCAGGTCAGTGGTCTGGTATACCCATGTCTTCCAGAATTTTCCACAGTTTATTGTGATCCACAGAGTCAAAGGCTTTGGCATAGTCAATAAAGCAGAAATAGATGTTTTCTTGGAACTCTCTTGCTTTTTCCATGATCCAGCGGATGCTGGCAATTTGATCTTTGGTTCCTCTGCCTCTTCTAAAACCAGCTTGAACATCTGAAAGTTCACGGTTCATGTATTGCTGAAGCCTGGCTTGGAGAATTTTGAGCATTACTTTTCTAGCATGTGAGTTGAGTGCAATTGTGTGGTAGTTTGAGCATTCTTTGGCATTGCCTTTCTTTGGGATTGGAATGAAAACTGACTTTTTCCAGTCCTGTGTCCACTGCTGAGTGTTCCAAATTTGCTGACATATTGAGTGCAGCACTTTCACAGCATCATCTTTCAGGATTTGAAACAGCTCAACTGGAATTCCATCACCTCCACTAGCTTTGTTCATAGTGATGCTTCCTAAGGCCCACCTGACTTCACATTCCAGGATGTCTGGCTCTAGGTGAGTGTTAGTCATCACACCATTGTGATTATCTTGGTCATGAAGCTCTTTTTTGTACAGTTCTTCTGTGTATTCTTGCCACCTCTTCTTAATATCTTCTGCTTCTGTTAGGTCCATACCATTTCTGTCCTTTATTGAGCCCAAATAAGTAATATATGGTATTTGTCTTTTTTAAAAAAAACTTTTTTATTTTATATTGGCATATAGCTGATTAACAATGTTGTGATAGTTTCAGGTGGAAAGGAAAGGGGCTCAGTCATATGTATATATCTATCCATTCTCCTCCAAACTCCTCTTCCATCAAGACTGCACAGAACAGTGAGTATAGTTCCCTGGGCTATATAGTACGACCTTGTTAATTAGCCATTCTGTATATAATAGTCTACATCTACTAACCCCAACCTTTTATTCCCACTCTCCTCCCTCCCTTCCCCCTTGAAAATAGTGTATTTGTTTCCTTTTTTTTTTCTTTAATTAATTTTTATTTTTTAGTTTGTTTGCTTTACAATACTGTATTTGTTTTGCTACACATCGACATGAATCAGCCACGAGTGTACATGAACTCCCAATCCCGAACCCCACCTCCCCCCTCCCACTCCACACCCTCTCTCTGGATTATCCCCGTGCATCAGTCCCAAGCTCCTGCATCCTGCATCAAACCTGGACTGACGATTTGTTTCACTTATGATATCACACATGTTAGTGTATTTGTTTCCTATGCCTGTAAGTATGTTTCTATTCCACAGATTAAGGTTATTTGTGTCATATTTTAGGTTCCACCTGTAAGTACTATATGGTGTTTTTCTTTCTTTTCCTGACTTACATAACTTAGTACAATGATCTCTAGGTTCATCCATGTTGCTGCAAATGGCATTATTTGATTCCTTTTTTATGACTAAGTAGTATTACATATGGAGAAGGCAATGGCACCCTACTCCGGTACTCTTGCCTGGAAAATCCCATGGATGGAGGAGCCTGGTCGGCTGCAGTCCATGGGGTCGTGGAGAGTCAGACACAACTGAATGACTTCACTTTCCCTTTTCACTTTCATGCATTGGAGAAGGCAATGGCAACCCACTCCAGTGTTCTTGCCTGGAAAATCCCATGGACAGAGGAGCCTGGTGGGCTGCTGTCTGCACAGAGTCAGTGCACAGAGTCAGACACAACTGAAGCAACTAAGCAGCAGCAGCAGTATTACATATATACAGTACACATATATATATATATATATATATATATTTACACACACACTACATTTTCTTTGTGAGAATGGATTTTTTTCTTTATATATAATTAAACCAGAGGCAAAGCCTAATTTTTATAATGTGCCTTGATAGCAATATCTAATGTACCACAGAACAATTATTGTTTGACAGGCGTGGTACTTACTCCCTTTCGTACATTTATCTCTTTCATTTTCCCAACAGACCTGTGACAAAGGATTGCCTGTTCAATATACAACTGAGAGCATTAGATGTTATGCTGTTAGGAAATAGTAGGGAATGGTAGCTGATATTTGACTGGGTCTGTGCTGTTAATTGCTAACTGATTTTCTCCTATTATACTCTTCTTGCTATGCTCTTCTGTTTCTTCCACGAAATACTATGGATTCTCTTTAAAAGAAAAAAAAAGCATGGAACCTAGAATTGAAAGAGAAATAGAGAAAAAGATAAGCTAATAAAATGAGAATATACAGGACTGAAAGAAGATTCAGTTTTCTAATCTTAAATAGAAAGATTTAAGCTGTTTCTCATGATGTACTCTGCATATAAGTTAAATAAGCAGAGTGACAATATACAGCTTTGACGCACTCCTTAGGTCTAACCAGTAGACTCGTGTTAGGTCCTTGTCATTTCTGTCCTTTTTTGTGCCCATCATTGCATGAAATATTCCCTTGGTATGTCCAGTTTTCTTGAAGAGGTCGTTGGTCTTTCCTATTCTATTGTTTCCCTCTGTTTCTTTGCATTCTTCACTTAAGAAGGCTTTCTTATCTCATCTTTGGAAGTCTGCATTCAGTTGGGTATATCTTTCCCTTTCTCCTTTGTCTTTTGCTTCTCTTCTCAGTCATTTGTAAGGCCTCGTTAGACAACTACTTTGTCTTCTTGCATTTCTTTTTCTTGAGGGTGATTTTGATCACCACTTCCTGTACAATGTTAGGAACTTCTGTTCATAGTTCTTCATGCACTCTGTCTACCAGATCTAATCCCTTGAATCTATTTGTCACCTTCACTGTACAATCATAAGGGATTTGATTTAGGTCATACCTAAATGATCTAGTTCTAGTGATTATCCCTACTTTCTTCAATTTGAACCTGACTTTTGCAATAAGGAGTTCATGATCTGACCCACAGTCAGCTCCAGGTCTTGTTTTTGCTGTTTGTGTAGATCTTCTTCATCTGCAGCTGCAATGAATATAATCAATCTGATTTGGGTATTGACCATCTGGTGATGTCCATGTGTAGAGTCACAAAGAGTCAGACGTGAATTAGTGACTGAACAATGCCAACAATAGATTCCTGGTTGCAAAGAACAGTTTGTCCAGGAATTTTTCATATTTATGTAATGTGACAATTTATTTTTATTTTATCATTTATTGAATACATATCTCAAATTTTGGGCTAAAGCTTGCAGATAAGTAAGACATGATGTCTAAAAGAGATCTGTTATTTGTAAGAATGAAAATTACTAAACTAATATGATAAATCTTTATCTACAAATAGTTGTGATTGATGATTAAGTGGTACAGATAGCAGTATAGATATATAGAGATGTAAATGATACAAACTTGTGCTTGGATAGCTATAAATCAAGGTTATTGTGTTATTTTTTATTAGATTGTATTTCTTTATAGTGGTATATTGATTTTATAATGATATTTTTAAATTGAGCCATCCATGCAAAATTCTTTATCCTTCAGGTATACCTTTGCTGTTCATAGTAGCCAAAACTCAATCTTTCCATGGGCTTTCCAGTATTAGAAGATGCTTGGAAACTAGCCTCTTCTAGGCTTTATATTCTGGATTTTCTTTGCCTGCATGTTCAGTCGTGTCTGACTCTTTGTAACCCAATGGATTATAGCCTGCCAAACTCTTCTGTCCATATTTCCCAGGCAAGAATAATGGAGTGAGTTGCCATTTCCTTCTCCAGGGGATCTTCCCAACCCAAGAATCAAACCTGTATCTCCTGCAAACCTTTGTCTCCTGCATCGGAGGCAAATTCTATATAACTGCACCAACTGGGAAACCCCCAAAAGGGGATGAGTTCTTTGAGCCAGGGGAGCTGAATTTTTTTTAGCAGTACATGTGATGGGTGATTTCATTTGTATCAGCAATGCACTCATCTCACATGCTAGCAAAGTAATGCTCAAAATTCTTCAAGCAAGACCTCAACAGTATGTGAACCAAGAGCTTCCAGATGTTCAATCTGGATTTAGAAAAGGCAGAGGAACCAGAGATCAAATTGCCAACATCTGTTATATCACAGAAGAAGCAAAAAGTTCCAGAATAACATCTATTTCTAGTTTATTGACTAAGCCAAAGCCTTTGACTGTATGGATCACAACAACTGTTGAAAATTCTTAAAGGGATGGGAATGCCAGACCACCTTACCTGCCTCCTGAGAAATCTGTATGCAGGTCAAGAAGCAACAGTTAGAACTAGACTTGGAACAGTGGACTGGTTCTATATTGGGAAAGGAGTATCAAGACTGTATATTGTCATTAAATAAGCTTATGTAACTTATATGAAGAACACATCATGAGAAATGCCAGGCTGGATGTAGCACAAGCTAGAATAAGATTGCAGGGGAAATTATCAATAACCTCGGATATGCAGATGGCACCACCCTTACAGCAGAAAGTGAAGAGGAACTAACTAAAGAGCCTCTTGATGAAAGTGAAAGAGGACAGTGGAAAAAAAACTGGCTTAAAACTTCACATTCAAAAAACGAAGATCATGGCATCTAGTCCCATCACTTCATGGCAAATAGATGGAGAAACAATGACAGACTTTTTATTTTCTTGGATTCCAAATTCACTGTAGATGGTGATTGCAGCCATGAAATTAAAAGACATTTGCTCCTTGGAAGAAAAGCTATGAGCAACTTGGACAGCATGTTAAAAAGCAGAGACATTACTCTGCCAACAAAGGTTCATCTAGTCAAAGCTGTGGTTTTTCCAGTAGTCATGTATGGATGTGAGAGATGGACCATAAAGAAAGCTGAGCACCGAAGAATTGATGCTTCTGAACTGTGGTGTTGGAGAAGACTCTTGAGAGTGTCAGGTTACAAGGAGATCCAACCAGCCATCCTCAAGGAAATCAGTCCTGAATATTTATTGAAAGGACTGGTGCTGAAGCTTAAGCTCCAATACTTTGGCCACCTGATACAAAGAACTGACTCATTGGAAAAGACTTTGATACTGGGAAAGATTGAAGGCAGGAGAAGGGGATGACAGAGAATGAGATGGTTGGATGGCATCACTGCTCAATGGACATGAGTTTGAGCAAGCTCCAGGATTTGGGGATGGACAGGGAAACCTGGTGTGCTGCAGTCCATGCGGTTGGAAAGAGTTGGACACGACTGATCAATGAACTGACTGATGGCTCTTTGTGAGCTAAAAAAACAGAAAATGCAATCCCAACCAATTAAAAACACAAAGTAAAATTTTGGATCCTCTAACTGAAAATCCCAGGAGCTGTTTGGCTTCAAGTAAACAATGTTGCTAGTATTTGGTTTACCTTGTTCCATTTTTTAATTACACTTACTCTTGGTTGTTTCCATTCTCTTGTGGCCCAAGATGGTGGCAACAATTCTGGACTTACATTATTTTTTTCCAAAGGTTCTAATCAGATCCTGTGGCAAATCCAAACCAACCATTGTTGCAATGGGAATGTGATGCTCTGACTGGTTTAAACCTACATTGCATGCTCTAAACCTGAACTGGTATGTATTCTCCAGCTGAAGAATAGTGAATAAAACTGAGAGAGGGGTGGTTCCTCAGAAATTTGAGTTTCAATTATTAGAAGTGGGGTGAAAGGAATTCTGGGAAGCAGAAGCAATAGATTTCAATCACATAGGCCACAAAGAGAAAACTGATCTTTATCCTTTAACACAGTTAACACAAGTTTTGTAATAAAAGCTATCAACATGCCAAAGAATAAGATGTTCTGCAAGGGAATGGCAAGCAGAGCATTTTTAAGTTTTGATATTTCAAGGTGTTCCTTATTACACTATTACAAAAAGTAGGGTCAGTAGCCATTAAGCAAAAATCAATTTAGACTGTAGAAAGTAACACTAAATTTTTGTGACTTGTTAAAATAAAGGAGTGAGGGAGGTGTTAAAAAATTCCTACTACAGATATAAATCAAGAATCTGACAGTTTTACTGGCAATTTAAAATCTTTGCACATGACTATTACTGACAGTAGCTAATGTGTATTTGGTACTTACTACATGCCTGGCATTAAGCTCAATACTTTTATTTTTTTATTATTATTTATTAATTTTTATTTTTAAGTTTGTTTTGCTTTACAATACTGTATGTTTTGCTATACATTGACATGAATCAGCCACGAGTGTACATGAACTCCCAATCCCAACCCCCACCTCCCCCCTCCCGCCCCACACCTTCTCTCTGGATTATCCCCGTGCCTCAGTCCCAAGCATCCTACATCCTGCATTACATGAACTCCCAATCCCACCCCCCGCCTCCCCCCTCCCGCCCCACACCATCTGTCTGGATTATCCCCGTGCATCAGTCCCAAGCATCCTGCATCCTGCATCGAACCTAGACCGGTGATTCGCTTCACTTCTGATATGATAATCCTCACTTAATCTTCTCAATATTCTCATGAAGCATAGGAATGTATCCTCATTTTACAAATGAAGAGGCTGAGGCATGGAGAAGTTAAATAACTTGTCTAAGATCACAGAGTGAGTGTAGTGAAGTCTGCCCTAAAATTTGGTGCAGTTTAAGAGATTACGACTTGGACTGTGCCTACAACTTTTTCCATTAACAGAAACAACCCAAAGCGAGAAAAAGCAGATAGGAAGAGCAGGGTAACAGCCTGAAATTGTATTTTATGGGAGACCTTCCTAAACATGAAGTTATGGTGTAGAAGATGGCCAATGTGGTTATGATTCTGGAAATTGGCAGATGAGAAAGTTCATATCAAGGAAAGAGACATGATGACTTTGCCCCTATCTTAGTTCAGACTGTTATAACAAATTATCATGGACTAGGTGAGTTAAATAGCAAATGTTTATTTCTCACAGTTTTAAAAACTAGAAATTTGAGGTCAGTGTACCATCAGAGTTCGGGTGAGGGTCCTCTTCTTGGTTCCGAGAGCTGCCCTTTCAAGGCTCTTCATACAAAGGCATTGATCCCATCATGACAGTTCACCTTCACAAGCTGATTACTTCTCAAAGGCCCCATTTCCAAATGCTATCACATGGGGTTTGGGATTTTAACATAAGGACTTTGAAGACACACATTCAGTTCATACCATTCTACTTGTGAAAACTGGCTTGTAGTTCTAGAATTATACTTACCCTGCATAGAGTAGTTTTTGGATATTTCAGAAAGACAGTTTGCAGAAAAGACAAGACTTACTAGCAGCTATGTTTTGGTATATTCTTTTACTTCTGTCTTCAATGCTTCTCCATTCTTTTTACATGTTTAGATACAACTCGTCCTTGAAAGCTTAAAATGCCCTTTATTCCATGAAACCTTGCTTGATTCCTCCCTCACCAGTGCCATCATGTGAGTTATCTTCTCCCAGTAGCTCCCAGAGTACTAAGCCAGTTGCCTTAGAACCTTGTGCTGTGCTTTATCACTAGAGAGGTCTTATCTCTGGCTTCAGTCTTCAAGTTCTTTGAGGACAAGTGCTTTGCCAGCTCCATCCATGAACATTTCCAGAGTTCCCCATTTGGCCTTGTGCATAGCAGATGCTCAGGACACCTCCTGAAGTGGCCTGGCTGGTGAGATGTGAGCTCCTGTCCCTGGTCATCTTCAGCAGAGTGCTGAAGTCAATGATTATGGGGATAAATTCCTGCATTAAGTGGAAGGCATATTAAATAACTTCTAAGACCTTGTTTCTTTCTAAGATTCTATGTTATTTATGGCATAATTTTATGCTTATTTTTTATTTTTTTCACATCATTGTTGAAACATTACTTTATACATCTGACAAAAAAAAAATCCTTAATGAATTTCTGGCTTTTGAGTATCTAGATGTCTCTGCTGCTGCTGCTGATGTAAGTCACTTCAGTCGTGTGCGACTTTGTGCTACCCCATAGACGGCAGCCCACCAGGCTCCCCCGTCCCTGGGATTCTCCAGGCAAGAACACTGGAGTGGGTTGCCATTGCCTTCTCCAATGCATGAAAGTGAAAAGTCAAAGTGAAGTCACTCAGTCGTGTCCTACTCTTCGCGACCCCATGGACTGCAACCTACCAGGCTCCTCCATCCATGGAATTTTCCAGGCAAGAGTACTGGAGTGGGGTGCCATTGCCTTTTCCAAGATGTCTCTAGCGAGACAGAAATACTTCCAGGTCATATAAAGGAAGATACAGATAATATAGACATAGAATGTGATACTTTTATCTATCCCTAAGTGGATGATTTATATAAATTTTATGGACCTATAAAAGCTATATATTGTATACATGTGTTTTTGCATGTATGCTATATCCTTGTATAGCATGTTTAGAATTATAAAATCCTTCTGCAAAGAGCATTTCATTTTATAGTTGTATAGAAACTGTATATACAGACAAGCAAATGTTTGTAAATATAACATATATAACCACATATATGTATACATGTGTATATACAGTGCATATATATATATTATACACAGTCTTATTCACATACTGTGATTTATTAACTTGGCTTGATATTTAAAGCTGCCTTTTACCCTGGAAGGCAGCTGAGATACTGTCAGGATTATTTTTCAGAAAGGATGAACTAGAGAAAGAGGAGAAAAATATACCAGCAGCTGTCTCCTTCCCCCTTCAAGTTTCCATTACACCTTCTTCCCACTTTTTCCCCATCTTTCTACCTATGAATCTTATCATCTGGTCCCAATGTACAAGTGCAAATAATGTATTTGAATGGAGTGAGTTTCAAAATCAAAAGAGCAAAAGAATATTTCAAAGAGAGGAAAATGGTACAAAATGGTGTGGAAATTTAGTACCTTGCCAATATTCACATACTAATTATGTCATGTTACCTTGGGTCAGGCAAGAATGAGGAAACCTCATACCTTGGAAATTCTGCTGCTTATGCCTAGAAATACCAGTGGACTTTTTTGGTTAGGGCAGAAAATTTTGAACTTTCTGTGTAATGGTAGTTATCATGAATCTAGAGCAAGAGGGAAATGTTGTTTATATATTTGGAAACACTTTGATAACCATATACAGTTTAGTTTGTATACAAACTATAATTTAATTTGTATAAAACTATATATATATTTTATACCAATATTAAAATGTGATATAATATATTTTGGGGTATACCAAACCCATTCAGACCTTTCTGTTCTCACTTAATGGAATGAAGCTCTTCCCTCTCTGAAGGTCTTACTCAGTCAGAATCTGAATAGCTTCTGTCCTGAAATCTGTTTTCTCTTTTCAGCTATAACCAAATATTCTGTCTTCTTATAATATGGGTTCATAAGTGTTTCTCTCTACCAAAATTTGTCTCAAGCTACTTTTCTTCCACAAATGTCTATGGAGTCCCTGTAATCTGATAGGTATAACTGTATCTCATTATTAACAAGAAGATGTTTTGGTCTTATTTGTATTTCTAGCAGCTAGTCAAGCTCAAGCACAATTGAGATACATAGAAACACACTTGATTAAAGAATGAATGACAGTGTAAGAGTTGAGGCAGATGGACTACCATAGATGCAATTTCTTTCTGGAAACTTTTAAATCCAAAGAATATCATGTCTTAAAGAAGGCTAGAGAAGATGTGTTTTATATATATATATATATAATGGAGAAAAGATGAGATCTTTCCCTTTGTGGCAACTTGGATGGACCTTGAGATTATTACACTAAGTGATGTAAGTGGAGAAAGACAAATACCATATGATTTCACTCACATGTGGAATAGAATAAACATAAATATAATAAACAAATGAGACAAAAACAAACAGACAGATACAGAGAATACAGTACTGGTTACCAAATGGGAAGCAAGGTGGAGGATAGGTGAAATGGATAAAGGGAGTCAACCTTATGGTGATGGATGAAAACTAAACCCTTGGTGGTGGACACGCTGTAGTGTATACAGAAGTTGAAATATAATGTTGTGCACATGGAACTCTCATAAACCAATGTTGTTTCAATTTTTAAATAAAACAACATCATGTATACATTTTTTGAGCTTTTCAAATATTTGAACTTCAAATATTTGCTTTGTATTTATGCAGTGTGTAATTTTCAAAATACAATTACTCTATGTACTCGCCCTGAGTCCTTTATTAGTTATAAGTGTTTTCCTAGCTTTTACACCCAAGAGAATTGGCCTAAGCATATAACAACCTATGTTTAAAATCTACTTTGCTGATTAAAAGAAGAAAATGAGCTTGTACTTGCTTACTTGCTCTCCCTCAAAGCTTATTAATCCACATATATTTATTTTACTAAAGAATGTACCCAGTCATACAGTGAAGTGCAAATACATTGAGCTCCCACCATGCACACTTCACTGCTGGATTCTGTTGGAGTACAGAGACAAAGAAAATGGACTCTTTCATTTTAGGTATTCACAGAATAGATATAACTCAAATATATATATATTTTTATAAAGGAGCCCTGAGACACATGCTGTTTCAAGGTTGTGAGCAGAAAGAGTGGTAGAACAAAGAAGGACAAAATTAATTCCCATGAGTAGGATCTGAAAGGGTCTTTCAGAGGAAAGTGCTTTTGAATCAAACTCTGCAGCCCATGATATAAACATTATATAGTATAAGCAGTATGAAGAAGAAAAAATCCAAGAGGAAGAAATGTCTTGGTCAAAAGGCTGGGAGCAGCAAGGTTAAAAGCTATTATTTGGCAGAAATAGGGTATAAGAAGGGAGATGGCATATCAGATAAGACTGGAAAGTCAGATTTGGGTCAGAAGTTCCTGGTGAGAGGTGAGGATCTTGCCTTAATCTCTCAAGAAGAAAAGGTTTTTAAGACAAAATAAAGAGACAAGCCATTATGTATAAAAGTTTTCAAGAATCAGAAACATCAGAGCCAATGACCAGTGAATTCATAAGTAGGAGGAAACATGGGAATTTCATAAGGAATGAAATGCGTAGACATTACTCTCTTCTTCTCAAATAAGTACTTGGACTAGGACAAAGCATGTGATGTGTGTAGGGTATAAATTTAAAGGGTCGTGAAAGTGCATGAAATGATACCTTAACCTAGTTCTGACCCTGCCTGGAATATTGAATTGGCATTAGTGTAAAAAATTACTTGTGAACTTTTCTTTGAGAACTCTTCCTTAAGTACTCTCAAATTCTCTAATAAGTACTCTCTCAAATAAGTACTCTCAAAAGTACTCTGGATTCTTTCCGTGGGCCACTATTTTTAATTTCTGCAAGGGGAGAGGAAGGCTTTGCATGAAAAGTTGCACTGCAATGAGATATTACACTGAACCAGGACAATCAGAAGATCTTACTCTCAGTAAGCCTGGAACTCCCATTTATCCTGATAGGATATGACTCCCAGATCTTTGTCATTTTCACCACTTTCATTTAGATTCTCAGTCTGCAGTAGAGAAAAGGACATCAACTTAATGTTGATAAGCACTAAACTCAGAGCCATAAATTTGTGTCAGTGGTCCATTATGATAATCCAAACTTAATGCTCATTTTTAAGGTTGCTGAGAAGAGGAGAAAAAAATTGGAACGAATCGCTTCTTTTTTAAAACTGAAAATTAGGTGACACAAAACATTTGCTCATTTGTGGCCCAAGATCCCTTCATTGCTAATTCATTATTGATTGCCTGTGTGGTGCCATGTACAACCAAGGATGCTTAGAGTAGTTTTTATTTTATAAATATACTGCAGGATCCATTGTTAAAATTGGTGTACACTACATCTGACTATCCCTCAGGACTATCTACTCTACAGTCAGTCATCCTGTTTCTTACCCAAGATAAATGCAGGAAATATTCAGGAAGCACCTAGCACGACATTGACTTTTGCAGGTCCTGAGTCAAATACTGGCTCACTTTCTTTTCCTCTCTCAAAAGTCTCCTTCCTCTGTAGAATTACTTTCTCCCCCAAAGATTGGGTCCACATCACTCAACTTCAAGATTCAACTGCTAAGATAATTTTTCTTAAGTATTGTTTGAATATCCTAAGCTGGGCATTTGATTGCTTTTAATGTATTTCACTACCTCATAGAAAGAAAGGTGGTTTAAAATAGTACATATGCACACATACACATACCCTTCAATGTATAGGTCTGCTGATTTCAAAAACAACACATAATATGTAAAGTAATAGTCATTGAAAACAGGCTACATTTATTTTTTTAAAAAAACTTTGTATTGGGGTATAGCTGATTAACAATGTGATACTTTCAGGTAAACAGTGCAGGGACTCAGCCACACATATCCATGTATTCATTATACGTTCCCATCCATCAGAAAAGTGCAAAGTGTATTCAGAGCATTGTGATGTTTATAATTTCAGGATATAAATTCTTAAGCTTGGCTCTTTAATATTGACTCATTCAGTAAGATTCAGAGATACAGAGTGGAGGATGGGAAAGAGCATGGACTTTGAATCAGTAAGGCTTGGGTTTAAATGTCCTATCTATTGGCCTTGTAGCTTGAGCAGGTTGCTTACTATTCTGAATATTCATTTAAGATATTAAATTGCCCTCCTGCAATGCTGTAAGTATTAGATGAGGTAATAATGTATGAAAACCATACAGTGTAGTTCTTGATCCATGGTTAGCATTCAGTAAGTGGTAATAATAAATAACATTGATTACAATTTTAGGAAATTATTTCCTAACACAGTCAGTCATCCACTTTAGTTTATATATATTCTAAGAATATATACTTGAAATTCAGACTCAAACCTCCTTTATGTGTTGAAATGCATTACTTGTCATGTCATCTAAATGAAGGCTGTTCTTTAGAACACATACATAGAGATATTTGAAAGATTTTCCTATTCAAGATAAGTGGATATATCCATATGAAATATTCATGTAAAGTAATTTTTAAAATTTTCTTCCAAGACGTTATCTGTCCTGTTCCTGTCTTTTCAATTCCTTCTTGCTATCCCTAAATCGCCTACAATGAGTAAAATTTAGAATTCATTATGTTTTTATATGACCCTTCTTGCCTTTTCTACCACAGAGATCCTGTTCCTGGTAAACCCACTTTCATTGGTTACATTATTAATCTTTTGACTTCTTTTCCTTGACTAACATCATTTTAATTCCAACAACGTGTTCCTTCTTCCTTGATTTGACAGGATATTAGGCCATGTAGGATCACATAATCCACTCAGAATCATAGGCCATTATTCTAGAAGGCATTTTATATCTGTGAACAAAGATGAAAGAGAAATTCTGAGAAATTAAGACAACTTGTGAACTATTATTCAGTGTCTGAGATTTATGTCTTAAAACCAAAGATGACTTTTAATTACCTAGGATGAAATTGGAGAGTGGCTCTAATCTTCCTTATGGTCATCCTCTTTGCTCCTTGTGTTGATAGGTATTACATGAGAAGACATGACAGAACAATGCAATTATACAGCCTTATTAATAAGGTAACATTTCATCAATGTCAACAAAATTGGCTTCATTTGAATGGTTTTCTAACTTTTATTTTTGACATCAGCTATTTGCAGCCCATGCATATACTTTTAGGAACAAAAACTTATAAATACAAAGCAACTAAATGATCATCAGTATACACCAAGGGAGTTTCCTTTAGCATGCTAAGTATATTTCCATGATCTTGGGATTGGTGCTAGGATTAGTGTATATTAGTGAGAGTGTATAACTATTAACATGCAGTTAACTAACTGGTATTTCAGGAACACTATTACATGTAAAACATTCATAGCCAGATAGATGCAGTTTTGCTGTGTTCTTTCCAATAGGATTTATTTTAAAACATCCATTGATGTTGTTACATCTGTGCAGAGACATAAGGTTCTGCTAGTAGAAAAGTCAAAAGATTGGAAGTAGGCAGATGTGACTGTTATTCAGAATCTTCCCAAATTACAACTGCAATAAGTTAGTGTGGCAGTATAGCTAAGGAAAGAGCCAGAATGTAAAACAGATGTTTACACTTTTATTGGAACTGCTTGATACCAAATCAAGATTCTGTGATCTTTGGAAAAACCGTTGGCAATCATTTCAGAAATAGCTTACAAAGTGTGTAGTTAAATTAAGTCTCTTATTTCTGAGTGCTCTCGTGTGTCTGTGTGTTTTCAAATAACAATAACATTAGGCATTTTCATCTACATAGTCTACCAGAGTTCTTCCTTTAATGAAAGTCATTAAGTTAAGCTCACAGCTCTCTCTTAGCAAAGCCAACAAATTTTCAATAAAGGGCTTTTGTCTTGGCATCTTATAAATCTTTCCATAATTACCCTGAATCTCTCAAAAACTTCCCTTGTGTTGAAGCCTTATATATGAACCCTTAATATTTAACACTAGTGAAGTATTTTTATGTCCTGGGCACTATTCTAAGTATTTAATCCTTTCAACCATTACTAGAGAAGTTATTCTAATCATCCTGTATTTAAAGATGAAAATACTGAAATACAGAGGCCAGCTTGTCCAGAGGTATGCAGCCTGTGGGAGATGGGGCAGAAATAGAATCCAGGCATGGCCTTCCTAATTATTTCTATACATTGCTTCACTTGTTCACTATTAATTATGATTCTCTAGTACTATATCGTGTCTTCCCAAGTAGTTGGTTAATGCATTATAGACACTGTTCCTCTTTATACTCTTTTAAGGCAGAGTAAATTTCATTTTGTTAAATACTGGTCTAGCTTCATGCCATGAAGGTTGAGGGTTGAGGAAGTGTCCTGGACTTGCTGAGGGCTGAGCTTGAAGGATCAGGCCTGTCTCCAGGAGCTCCAGTGGCACAATCAATTAGCATGCGGTAGTTATAAGTCCTGTCTCCAGCCACCTTGCATTTCCAGTTTCTTCTCTCAAATGCCCCTGGTCTTTGGTTTTATCCTTTGTAGGTGATGATTGACTCCATAATGGTATTTAGAAGAGGTTTTGTCATCCCTATGGAAGAAGAGACTTTCATAAACACAAAACCAGCTACATAACTTGCTAGGTCTAGTGCAAAACAAAAATGTGTAATTTTTTTTATTAAAAAAAAAAAGGAGATGGTTTACTCCTTCCTTCTCTGGTCTCTCTATCAACCTGTCATGGTGGTTTCTGTTTGTTATTTGGTGATGTGCTCCCTTGGGCATGGAAAACTCACTAGTGAGTACCTACAGCCCCTGCAGGAGAGAGAGGGGAAAAGGCCAATGGCTGAGTAGAGAAGCAGTTAGAGATGACCAAAGTTCCACCCTAAGGAGGCATTGGGAGGTGGCTGTGGTTGAGCCTAGACTCTGAAGGTGCATCCTTCATTGTCTCCTCAGATCTCATAGAATGCAAATTAAAATGAGAGTAGTAAAATGTTCAAGATGGCAACTCCAGAGTGAACCCCTAAGGGCAGGCCCTTTCAGAGCACTGGTTGCAGACCCATTAAGCTGGCTTTATAAAAAATATTTTATTAAAGTAGTTGACTTATAATGTTGTGTTAATTTCTGCTGTATAGTTATATATTTCTCATATTCTATTATGGTTTATCACAGGATATTGAATGTAGTACCCTTTGCTATATAGTAGGACTTTGTTGTTTACCTGTGCTACATATAATAATTTATGTCTGCGAATCTTGAACTACCAATCCTTTCTTCCCCCACCCATGCAAGCTAGCTCTTACACATGTTTGTTTGGTTTGACTTAGGGATCAGAGCTGATGTAGAATATGGCTGAAGCCCATCTAAACTCTCTCTCACTCCTGCCATTATTAGGGTGATAGCATCTTTTGAGGTTGTTATTGTTGTCTTATCTCAACGACTAGATTTCGATTCTTCGAGGGCAAAGCATCTTCTCTGTATCATTATGAACTCTCACAAGGTGGCCAGAGGACCACTGGGAGTGATGTGGGCACTGTGGAAAGTCCATTTGAGGATGAACAAGCCTTTGCAATCCAACAGAAAGATTACTTGCACCACCTTATGATGGCTGAGAGTTTTAATGTCCACTGGACTCACTGAGAAACACTGCTGTCTACTAAGCAAGCTGGAAAGGGGGCAGATGGATGAAATTTGCATAACCAATCACTACACTCCATTGGGAAGACTCACGTGCATTTTTAATAAAGAACTGTTTACTTCTCAACTTGTTTCCAAATGGTACAGTCCTAAGTGTGCAAACTGAAGGAGACTTTCAAAATCATCCCTTTTCAGTCAGACACTTTACCAAAAAGAACAGTGAGACCTGGTGCTGGGGTCCAGCCCTGGTGGATCCAGGGTAATCTGAAGGGGAGACAGAATCGGTGAGGAAAACTTACTTATTTAGAAATATAAAGAAAGATTAGGAAAGAATAGTGTAGTAGGAAAATTTAGTGGAGAAAAGAGGCTGAATAACTTGGTTTACATGGAGAGCTAATAAAACCTCGAGACAAGAGGTTTGCACTGTCTACGTTAGGCCACAGGCGCCCGCTTGAATAGTGGAGGGTGCCCCGCCTTGGGCTCCCTCTCGCATGGGTCTTAGAAGCCCGGGCAAGTAAGTAGACTCGGAGAGCCTCTGCACTCCAAGGGATCAGCCTGAAATGGGGAGGGAGGAAGAGGGAGAAAGAGAGAGAGAGAAAGTCGACACAGGGGAAACCAGTCTTTCCAGTGACTGGCCCATCCTTTATTGTCTGGAAAAGCTTTTTATACTTTTGGTTGTACATAGAGATCAATGGATAATACAAAATTATGCAGCATCAGCAGCCCTGACTCTTATCGAGACCAGGCTTTCTCTCTGCATACCTAGCTGTATACACAAGTCTTAGGTGATTTACATCATCTTCTGGCCAGAAGGCCAATTAGCATTTTACAGCCCTTTTCTGATAAGGGTCTGTCAACCAGAAAACTTATTTGCCTTAAGTGTGTTCTTCTTACCAAAGTCTGGTGCCACCCTCAGAAAGCACTAAATAAAGTTACATTCTTACATAGCAAGGACACAACAATTTATAACAAAGAAAGAGGAGTACAGTGATTATAACATAGAGAAAGTTCATTAACTCAAAAGTCTAGTGTTGTAACATCAAAAACTACTATATTCCTTTTTCTATATCCCAATTACATTGATTAATATCCTTCAGGTGCCTAAAAGATAAAGAATATGGAGACCTGGCAGCAGTCATTGACTCAACAGTGAAAACCCTCTACCAATATAATTCTTAGCTTTTTCAAAAAGGGGCTCTATATCTTTAAGATGCTTTAAGCTTCAAGCCTCTCGTGGTTGGGGGTTGTAAACAATGACAAGTTGTAAAAGTCAGGGGGAACCTGTCAGGCAAGTTAGAGAGCCATCAGAAGGATTGAGCTGAAACATTCCTTTCAGATGCAGGAGACCAGTTGGAGCTCTAAGTTAACTTTTTCCAGAGAAAGGTGGTCGAGGATAGCCCCCTGTAATGTCAGAAGAGTGTAGTATGGCAGCCAGTAAACAGACAGATTTTGGCTTCAGGGTAGATGCTCAGGCAAAGGACCCCTTGAGACCTGACTCGCCTTGCCCCATCAGGTCTCTCCGCATGAGCTTGTCATGGGTGGGATCTCCCGTGCTGGCTCCCGGCAGCCTGGGGAGGTACCTTGGCTTACCTAAGGTTACCCTTCTCCAGAGATACAGTTTTCATTTGGCCTGGTCTTAATTATAGCACACCTTTCCCTCGAGCCTGGCACTATTATTTTGGGACAGAAGCCAACTTGAGGGAACAGTGTGGAGTGCTACCCTCTCAATCATTCCTTCACTCCAAACCCAAACTTGTCAGTGTCCAGAAACAATACAGATAAACTTTTCCCTTCCCCAGAAAGCACATTCTTTGTTCACCTTGTGCATTAGTCAGATATTCTATCCAGTGTTTTGTTTCGGGACAGATTATACTCTGAGACTGAGACTGTTTTTGCCAATATTTTATTTAACAAAGACTCACTGTAGGAATTACCATTTCATAAGCCAATAGCATGCAGGGTGGTGTCTCTTAATAAGCCAATAAAGGAGAAAAATGAAAGTCACTCAGTTGTGTCTAACTCTTTATGACCCCATGGACTATACAGTCCACAGAATTCTCCAGGCCAGAATACTAGAGTGGGTAGACTTTCCCTTCTCCAGGGGATCTTCCCAACCCAGGGACGGAACCCAGGTCTCCCACGTTGTAGGCAATTCTTTACCAGCTGAACCACCAAGGAAGCCAAAGAATACTAGAGTGGGTAGCCTATCCCTTCTCCAGGGGATCTTCCCAGCCCAGGAATTGAACTGGGGTCTCTTGCATTGCAGGCGGATTCTTTATCAACTGAGCTATCAGGGAAGCCCAGTAAAGAAGTAACATACTCTAAATCAATGATAGTCAGTTACAATTTTCTAGGCAGAAATAGTCCAAATTTAGTTGAGGTGTACCTTTATATGAGTTAGTACCCTGGGAAGGTAGCTTAATCAGTCATCAGCTGATGTCCAGCTGCTGGTGAAAACAAAAGTCCCCTGTTGTTGGAGCACGTTGCTAGGGAGTGATGGTGCTGGTATTGGTGAGATGATCTCCTTTGTGAGGCCCCTGCATGCCCTTCACCTCTGTTGGTGTAGGGTGGACTTTACAGAGGTAAGAGCTACTGTGCTAAGGTCTTTCCGTAGTTATTAGATCAGCAATAGCAAGGAGCCACCTTGCACAGATGAAATAATTTCAGATGGTCCTCATAAACTGGTAGGCCAAATATCTCATTGCCATTCTTGCTACTGTGTGTCCCGTTTAAAAACATTTCTTTTTTTTTTTTGATGTGAACCATTTTTAAAGTCTTTACTTTTGTTACAATGTTGGTTGTTTTTTTTTTTTTTTTTTCTTGTCCACAGGCGATGTTGGATCTTAGCTCCCCCCAGGGGTTGACCTGTGTCTCCTAAATTGACTGTTAGGCAGATTGTTAACCACTGGACCACTAGGGAAGAATCCGGACACTTGTTCTAACTGATAAGCCCCAGTGGTGCCCCCAGCAGCTGAACTACTGAGTTCAGTTCAGTTCAGTCACTCAGTCGTGTCCGACTCTTTGCGACCCCAAGAATCGCAGCACGCCAGGCCTCCCTGTCCATCACCAACTCCCGGAGTTCATTCAAACTCATGTCCATCGAGTCGGTGATGCCATCCAGCCATCTCATCCTCTGTCATCCCCTTCTCCTCATGCCCACAATCCCTCCCAGCATCAGGGTCTTTTCCAGTGAGTCAACTCTTTACAAGAGGTGGCCAAAGAGTTTCAGCTTCAGCATCATTCCTTCAAAGAACACCCAGGACTGATCTTCTTTAAATGGACTGGTTAGATCTTCTTACAGTCCAAGGGAATCTCAAGAGTCTTCTCCAGCACCACAGTTCAAAAGCATCAATTCTTCGCGCTCAGCTTTCTTCACAGTCCAACTCTCACACCCATACATGACTACTGGAAAAACCATAGCCTTGACTAGACGGACCTTTGTTGGCAAAGTAATGTCTCTACTTTTCAATATGCCATCTAGGTTGGTCATAACTTTCCTTCCAAGGAGTAAGCATCTTTTAATTTCATGTCTGCAATCACCATCTGCAGTGATTTTGGAGCCCCAAAAATAAAGTCTGATACTGTTTCCACTGTATCCCTGTCTATTTCCCATGAAGTAATGGAATCAGATGTCATGATCTCCATTTTCTGAATGTTGAGCTTTAAGCCAACTTTTTACTCTCCTCTTTCACTTTCATCAAGAGGCTTTTGAGTTCCTTTTTACTTTCTGCCATAAGGGTGGTGTCATCTGCATATCTAAGGTTATTGATATCTCTCCCAGCAATCTTGATTCCAGCTTGTGCTTCTTCCAGCCCAGTGTTTCTCATGATGTACTCTGCATGTAAGTTAAATAAGCAGGGTGACAATATACAGCCTTGACGTACTCCTTTTCCTATTTGGAACCAGTCTGTTGTTCTGTGTCTAGTTCTAACTGTTGCTTCCTGACCTGCATATAGGTTTCTCAAGAGGTAGGTCAGGTGGTCTGGGATTCCCATCTCTTTCAGAATTTTCCACAGTTTGTTGTGATCCACACAGTCAAAGGCTTTGGCATAGTCAGTAAAGTAGAAATGGATGTTTTTCTGGAACTCTCTTGCTTTTTTGATGATCCAGCAGATGTTGGCAATTTAATCTCTGATTCCTCTACCTTTTCTAAAACCAGCTTGAACATCAGGGAGTTCATGGTTCATGTATTGCTGAAGCCTGGCTTGGAGAATTTTGAACATTACTTTACTAGCATATGAGATGAGTGCAATTGTGCTGTATTTTGAGCATTCTTTGGCATTGCCTTTCTTTGGATTGGAATGAAAACTGACCTTTTCCAGTCCTGTGGCCACTGCTGAGTGTTCCAAATTTGCTGGCATACTGAGTGCAGCACTTTCAAGCATCATCTTTTAGGATTTGAAATAGCTCAACTGGAATTCCATCACCTCCACTAGCTTTGTTCGTAGTGATGCTTTCTAAGGCCCACTTGACTTCACATTCCAAGATGTCTGGCTCTAGGTGAGGGATCACACCATCGTGATTATCTGGGTCATGAAGATCTTTTGTGTACAGTTCTTCTGTGTATTCTTGCCACCACTTCTGCTTCTGATAGGTCCATACCATTTCTGTCCTTTATCGAGCCCATCTTTGCATGAAATGTTCCCTTGGGATCTCTAATTTTCTTGAAGAGATCTCTAGTCATTCCCTTCTGTTGTTTTCCTCTATTTCTTTGCATTGATCGCTGAAGAAGGCTTTCTTATCTCTTCTTGCTATTCTTTGGAACTCTGCATTCAGATGCTTATATCTTTCCTTTTCTCCTTTGCTTTTTGCTTCTCTTCTTTTCACAGCTATTTGTAAGGCCTCCCCAGGCAGCCATTTTGTTTTTTTGCATTTCCTTTCTTGGGGATGGTCTTGATCCCTATCTCCTATAGAATGCCACTAACCTCAGTCCATAGTTCATCAGGCACTCTATCAGATCTAGTCCCTTAAATCTGTTTCTCACTTCCACTGTATAATCATAAGGGATTTGATTTAAGTCATACCTGAATGGTCTAGTAGTTTTCCCTACTTTCTTCAATTTAAGTCTGAATTTGGCACTACTGAGTACTCTTCAACAAATGCACATGTGGATGACAACATCCCCACGTTCAACTTCACTTTTATATCAAAACAATGTTTAAAAACTTCATTCTTAGATCCGAACTTTACTCTTAAAAGCCACTTTATTTTTGTCATAAAAAAATCGGTGGATTTCAAATCAAACTATCAACTGGGAAAAATACACAACTTAGACGTTGAGTGTTATGTTTTATTTAGGCGCTTTGCTGAGTACTATAGCCCAGAGAATCAGCCTTTTAAATAACTCTGAGGGACTGTTCCAGGGCGGTAAGGGAGGAGCCAAGATGTATAGGCATTTTTTTTTGGAAAGAAAAGAACATATATTTGAACATCAGAAGATTACTGCTAATCACAAAAACACAGACATTTCAAGTTTATGATTTTAGTGCTTTTCTACGTCTGGAGAAATGTAAGAGTCTGGGCTTATTTAACTATTCCTTTGATTTGTGTCTTAACTATCTAGGACTGGTATCCTGTTTCACTCCATTCTGAATTCCCCTCAGGGCACACCGTTATGGGCAGCTGATGACAGGAAATGTTAGTTGTTTCCTGGAATGTCAGGCCACGTTCTTTGTCTGCAATATCAAACCACTACACAGTATCCACTACCAATTCTGCTGGACCTGGTAGAACATTTCCTCTCCTTTGAGATGTTCGGATTGTACAGAGCCCTAGGCAGGCCAGCAGAGCAGCTTCTCCCCTCTGCCTCCCCAGGAATTCAAGGTGGATATGAAGGTATGCTATTTAGGCCTGATGTGGGAACACTACTTTTCCTTCTGCTCTACTGGCATCAAGTAGTTTGAGGACTCTGAAGCTGACCCAGGCTCAGCAGGAAAGAGGGCCTTGACTTTCAGTGGTGGCTTCCCAGGTGCCAGGGATAAAAGGATGGTAGTTCTGCCATGTATTTGCTTTGTCCTGACTTCTGTGCTTACTCTGGATTTCTTCCTGAATTTCTTATGCTATAATTTGAAGTGCTGTTGGAAATATTTTAGCTGAAATTCTAGGTTCATAAACGAACTTTTATAACAGGCTCCTCCATTAAGACCTGCCAGTAGAAATCGCCTCAGTTTTTCACTTAACAAAATGTTATACCTATACCTATACCTATACCTATATATATATATATATATATATATATATATATATATATATATAAG